>JAQHUG010000423.1:1226680-1266131 GCA_028555095.1 Dicrostonyx torquatus | reverse complement strand
ATTTATTTATTTAGTTTACAGTATTCTGTCTGCATGTATGCCTGTAGGCCAGAAGAGAACACCAGATTTCATTACAGATGGTTGTGAGCCACCGTGTGGTTGCTGGGAATTGAACTCAGGACCTCTGGAAGAACAATCAGTGCTCTTAACCTCTGAGCCATCTCTCCAGCCCACTGTGTTAGATCTTTTAAAAGTGTTCCCTCATTCATTTTTACAGCTCTCTCTGAGGTGACTGGTAACCCAGAGAGGAAACTGAGGCCAGCTCACCTACTGCAGACTCCTCCATCATCACTGGCTAAGCTGGGACTTGAACTGTATCTCCTGTCCCATTACCAGAGGAAACAGAGCAATTGGAGCCTCAGTTTCCTATAAAGCCTCAGGGGAAACAAGCTGCTGACTGCCACCAGCACAGTCCCCCTTGTCTGCCAAGGCCCTCAGTCCTTCCAACAAACCCCCACTTTATACTAGGGGATATTAAGGTACTAGGAATCCAGGCTGCTCTAAGACCAGTCCCTTATCCGCCCACTGGCAGTGCTGGGAGCCTAAGACCTGTGTGCTCAGTTGGGCACCTGTTTTGGTTTTAACAGGGTCAGAGTTGTTTAGTGAGGGCACAATGCCCTGGTCTCTAAAACGACCCTGTGAGGCAGTTCAGTGTACCTTGTGTGGGGATGTAAAGACTGAGTCCTAGGTGACAGGTCCAGGGTGGCCCCGCTAGCATGTGGTAACCCTTGGGTGGTCTAACTCTGCCCTTTCTTCAGCCCGGGGCTGTGCTGTCCGCCACAATTGTAGTGACCCTGATGGCTCATCTGGGCTAGGTGGTTGGCCCTCCAGAATGTGACACTTCTTCACTCTCTCTTCCTGGCCAGGTGGTGAAAGTGAAGCCTAATGACAAGGACGCCAAGATGAAGTACCAAGAGTGCAGCAAGATTGTGAAACAGAAGGCCTTTGAGCGGGCCATCGCGGGCGACGAGCATAGGCGCTCTGTCGTGGACTCTCTGGACATCGAGAGCATGAGTGAGTGACCTGGCCGTACACCACCCCCTACATACTCATATCTGTCACACTTGGTGGGCAAAGGCGGGGTTCAAGAGGGCATTTGGGAATGTAGGTGTCACCACAGCTGCTGATTGAGTTCCTTAGTCCTCTCTCCTCCATTTTAATTATAAGAGTGGGAACCCTAGATTAAGGTTGGGGTGGCTCAGGATTTTTCTTCTGTCACAACCTAGCAGATGCCCTGCTCTAGTCCATTCCCCTCCAGTTATGCTCAGTCAGGGTCCATGGTGCCAAATAGGTGTTGGTTCCATCTCTATCACCATGTCTTATGAGTGACATGGCCTTAATCACTTTCATCCTTGGCTTTCCCTAATGAGATGAGGGCACTATCTGCTCCCACTGGTTCCTGAGAAATTCAGGCATAAGGTTTAAAACCACAGGTAGTACCATGCCTAAGAGTCCACCACAACTCCAGTATTCTGTGGCAGTGCTTCAGCGTTGGAAGCAGAGAAGGGGGCTAAGAATAGGAAAAAACAGTGGGATCATGTGACTCTCTTGACAAGAGCTATGTGCTCAAAGCACCCCTCACCCCTAACTTCCAGATGACAGAGGCAGATCCAATCACAGGCTCTTTTGATTTTTCTCAGGTGTGTGAGTCCAGGATTTTGTGTGTATGAGGGGCAGGGACATAAAGGATCTCACTTCTAGTCCAGGCTAGCCTCAAACTCATGATAATCTTCCTGCCTCAACTTCCCAAGTGCTGGGGTTACAAGGGTGAGTCACTTAGCCAGCCAGTCCTTTGGGTGCCAGTACCTCTTTGGTGAGCTGGCTTCAAGGATTGTATCTCCCTGCCAGCCAGGGCTTAGATGTTATGATCTGTACTGTCGTTTGATGTGGACAGGTGACAGTTTTCACCCACATCTGCCTGTGCGTTGTCCTCTGGTTTTCTGAGCACGCTCTGGCCGTTTGTCTTCCACCTGAGCAAGCAAAGTCACAGTCTCCAGAGACAGTGTCAGTGTCTAGTCTTGTCACAAGCCATTTGTAGGCTCCTGAGGCCACCGGCATCACCCCAACTCACCAGCTATTCAGGATGTTCCTCCACAGGACTCTCTCCCATAGCTACCAGCAGTCGAGCTATACCTGAGTGGACACATCTAGACTCCACCATCTTTGCTGTGCTGCAGCTCCCATGTCTGCTCATTTCCTGGAGCAGGTGGCCTAGCATGAGTACTGGGGATACCTGGAGACTGCTGGTGGGCATCGACCATTCCTGCTTCAGTGAGCTCCAGCCTTCCCTGATCTATGTTCCAAATAAATAACCCTTTGTCAGGCCAGGTTTACATTGTCCTCCAGAATGTGTGTCAGCACAGCTACAGATACGGTTTCAATACCGTCTAGTTTGTGGTACTGCTTAGCTACCAGGCAGAACTGTTCCCTTGCTTCCCAGCTCCTCAGAGTCAGCCTTGAGGAGAGGTCCCCTGCCCCTGAGGGTCCTTCCCTGCCTTTCCAGGTAGCGCCGCCTTGGGTGATGCTTGTGAGCCCTGCTGTTCCTGGAGTGACTAACCAGAAGTTGTGGGTTCCCAGGTCATGCCCTTCAGCACAAGGACAGCCTCAGTCACTGTCCCACAGCAAAGTAGAGAAAGCCTTCACGTTGAATTCTTCTGGCCAGAGTCTTGCTGTAAGCCCCAGCCACAGAAATGTGCCCAGGCTAGCACTCCTGTCCTTGCTGCACATGGTGTGGGCTTGGGTGTCTTGAGCAGCATGCCCAGTTCTTATTTGACACTCCTGCCAGATTGTGGACTCCACACTTCTGTTTAACAGGGAAGACGTTGCCTAGTGAGGTACACTGTACATTCCATAATACGCCCCTTTCCTGGCAAGAAGTGTTTTTGTTGAGGCGAGACCCCAACACTCTCCAGCCCCAAGTTTCACATTCTTTTTTGTTTTGTTTTGTTTTTCGAGACAGGGTTTCTCTGCAGCTTTGGAGCCAGTCCTGGAACTAGCTCTTGTAGACCAGGCTGGTCTCAAACTCACAGAGATCCGCCTGCCTCTGCCTCCCAAGTGCTGGGATTAAAGGCCTGCGCCACCACCGCCCGGCTAAGTTTCACATTCTTTACCGCAGTGCACGTGGGCTTTTGTATCCAGGGTGTTATGATTTCTCTTCATCGCCCTCTAACTCTTTAATCTACTGCTTGCAGTCCCGGGTAGAGTGGTGGCATTGAGCCAAGACACCTACTCTTTATCTTCATTTTTTTAAATCTTGGTTCTTGCTAACTTTTATTGTTATTAATATGCCTGTTACTTGAGGCAATATCAGACCAGATTTCTTTTTTTTTTCCCCCCTCTTTCTTTTTTTTTAGACAGGGTTCTGTGTAGCTTTTGAGTCTGTCCTGGAACTCACTTTGTAGACCAGGCTGGCCTTGAACTCACAGAGATCCAACTATCTCTGTCTCCTGAGTGCTGGGAATAAAGGTTGCACTGCTGCCACCACCACTCAGCCAGACCAGATTTCTTACTGTAATCTCTGTTTTAGAAATGTTAAACATTTCCAAATAAGGGTAAGTAGAGCAGATTTCTGTGGACTCCCTTAATGTTTTGGCTCTAGCAAGGGCCCCTTGCTCTATCCCAGCTGTGATGACATGTTGTATTGAGAGTTTTTTTTCTGTTGGTTTGTGTGTATGTGTGAGTGAGTGCATGGTGAGGGTGGAAGTCAGAGAACACCTGGGAAGAGCCAGCTCTCTAGCTTTTTCTGTGGGTCCTAGGGATCAAACTCAAGTCATCAGGTTTGGTGACAAGAGCCTTTACCTGCTGAGCCACCTTGCCAGTCCCTCCTCTTCATTTTCCTTATTCATCTTTTCTCACTGTGAAGCTAAAGAAGGACTCAGACTTACAATCCTCCTGCCTCAGCCTTCCAAGTTTTAGGATTGCATGCATGCACCAGCGCATCTGGCCCTGTCTTATTTTTTTAGTAACCCTAAGGACTTCTCCCTTCCTGAGATGAACTCCTTTTTTCTTCATGTTCTAGTTTATTTGCTTGATGTTTTTAATAGCATCTCTCAGACCTATATTAGGAATAGGGAGCCCAAATCTAGCAAAACTTCTGAACTGGTTTTGTAAAGTTCCATGAGGTAGAGAGGGTCCATGCTAGCACCGGCCCCTTATGGCTTACACGAGAAACAAATTAGCTGCTCCTCTGTGGTGTCCTTCCACTCAGTGCTGATGGGGGAGGCAGGCACTCCCATGCAGAGTGAGCAGACATTACAGTAGCTTCTGGTTGGCCACCAGGTAGGCTGTTCCATAGAAGTCTGTCTTAGTTTCTTTTCCTGTCGCTTTGATAAAAATACCTTGCTGAGTGATGTAAGAAAAGGGGCGTTGGCCCACATTTTAAGGGTATAGTCCATCATGGCAGGGAAGCCAAGTAGCTTGAAGCAGCTGATTATATTGCTCCCATGATCTAGGATCCCAGCCAGGGACTGGTGCCATTCACAAATGGCAAGTCTTCCCACCTCAGTTAATACAGTAATCCCCCTGTAGACACGCCCAGAGCCCATCTCCCAGTGATTCTGGACTCTGTAGAGTGGGCAAGTAGCACCAACTGTCACATGGCCTGGTGTTTATGCCCTCTGCTTTGCAGAACTCTGTGAGCCAGCCAGGGCTCTACATATTTTCCTTCAGAACCCACTGCAGGAAGGCTCCTTGGGAGGCTAATAATGGAGTCACAGACAACTCCTTCACACCAGGCCCTCTGCTCTCAGAAGTGTCTTGGTCTTCCTCTGGCCCTTTCTTTCATTTTTGCTGACCAGAGGTCCTGCAGGTGCTGTCCGTTGTCCCTGTGTAACTTTTTCCCAGATGCTGCTGAAGGCTAAAGTTGGTCTCAGACCAGTGTCGAAACTGACACTCTCTCTTTTTTTTTTTTTTGGTTTTTCGAGACAGGGTTTCTCTGTGGCTTTGGAGCCTGTCCTGGAACTAGCTCTTGTAGACCAGCCTGGCCTCGAACTCACAGAGATCCGCCTGCCTCTGCCTCCCAAGTGCTGGGATTAAAGGCGTGTGCCATCACCGCCCGGCTTGGAGCCGACACTCTCTGCTGCAGTTTTAGCCATCTTAGAAAGCTTTGACCAAGAAATTGAGCTGATCACATTTTCTTAGTAGAGCGCACAGCACAATTGTAGCCCTATACAGTGGGTGACCATGTGGCTACCCAGAATTCAGATTCCTTCCTTTCCCCTCTTATCTTCTTCCTTCTAGACCCATTTCTGTGAGCCAGGGCCATCCTAGCAAATCCCACTTCTGACACTAGTGCTGACAGTATATCAGCAGAGCAGTTTTTCCTCATCTCACTCAGCAGTCAGCACAGACTCCTGGTCACCAAGACCATATGCAGATTTCTCCACCAGTCACCAGACCCTCCAGTCTATAGTGGGTACCATCAGCAGATTGCTCTGATTCAAATCAGTTCTGACAAACTGAGGCACAGCCTCTCCCCACACACACTCTTTTGAAAAACCTTGATTGATTATTATGTCATGTGAGTATGCATGGATGTCCATACTTATGTGGAACCTGCCGCCTCCATGGCATTGCTTGTTCCAAGTCCCAGATTTGTTTTGACCATGCCTCTGACCCACTGGGTATGAATCAGGCCTCCCACAGTCCACTCTTGAGGTTTTATTAGTTTGTCGAGTGACTCACAGAACCCAGAAGGATGCTTACCAGTCTGTTATACAGTCTCCGCATGAAGAGCTGCAGGGGGAAAGCATGTGGACATGTGAGCCACCCTCCAGCAACCTCCGTGGGTTCCACTGTCTCAGTCCTAGACTCTAGGAGCTTCCAGGTCTCTGCCTTTGACTCGGCATATTTTCAGGGACTTCTCTACATAGACTAGGCATGAGTTAGACCATTAGCCATTGTGCCACCAGACTCAAGTCCATGTGCTCACCACTGAGAAGCCTGGGAGTCAGGAGTCGGTGGGGAAGCTATATTTGAGGGCCTGCCTCCTGAGAGCATGACAGGAGCTAGCATGTCTTCCTCCCAGACACACCCTGTCAGGGTCTTCATCATTCAGGGAGGGTGTCATCATCTTTTCTGGTCAGAGTATCTTCATAGTAAGCCTTGCCTTCTTGAGCCACGGTGCCTACCATCCCTTTGATGGACATACCACTGTGCAGTTTGCCTAGTAGCAGTCCCCATGCTGTGTGTTAGAGGCACAGGACTTGGAGGAGTGGCCCACATTCTAATGTCACCTGAAGGTCACCAGGTGCTCTGGGCTCTGAATCTGAAGAGAGATTATTTGGCAATCACCCTCTTAGCCACTCATTTAGAATGTGGGGCAAAGGGCGGGGAAACAGCTCTCCAGAGGACAGGCACCAAAGGAAGAAGCCACTGCTTAGAACTGGCCAGAGAGTCAGGGAGTGTAGGAGCTGTGGACTGACCCTAAGACCTAGGAGCATTGCAGCATCATGGGAATCTTCATTGCCTCATCTCCTCACCCCATCCCTGTAGGCCGGGTTCCCCTTCTTACCCCTCCATGGCTGAAGCCACTAATTAATCCCCTTGTCCATGCACCAGCCATTGAAGATGAATACAGCGGGCCCAAGCTTGAGGACGGCAAAGTGACAATCACCTTCATGAAAGAACTTATGCAGTGGTACAAGGAACAGAAGAAATTGCACCGGAAGTGTGCCTATCAGGTAACACACTGGCCTGTGTCACATACACCTGAGACCCGGGAATGGGCCTGCCACTGCCAGCTTGGCTCTGAGCAGAGTGAGGAGAATGGTCATGAAGGCTGCCACTTCCTAGGCCAGTGCTGTGTGCTGAGCACCATCTGAGGGTTACCACTTGTCCTCATCTAATACCCCAGCACTTTGTGGGTGTCGGGCAGTGCCCGTATACAAGTGCAGACCCGGGTTCAAAAGTGAGACCTTCAGGAAGGCACTGGAAGAGCATGGCTGACCCAAGCTGGGGGCTTCAGTAAGAGGACATTCATGGTTGGGAGAGTTCTCAGATAATAGAAATCATTTCTTTCCCCCATCCCCTTTTCAAGCTCTATTTTTCTATGTATATGAGTACTCTATCTGCATGTATGACTTTGTGCCAGAAGAGGGCATCAGATCCCACTATAGATGGTTGTGAGCCACCATGTGGTTGCTGAGATTTGAACTCGGGCTGTCTGGAAGAACAGCCATTGATTGCTCTTAACCGCCAGCCAAGTCATCTCTCCAGCCCCCAGTAGAAGTCATTTCTATGACAGAGCTAGCCACACATACCGCCTCCCTGGTGATGGAATCACAGTCCACCAGTGATTACTGCCTTCCACTGGTACTTAGCCCTGACAGGAGCCACTGCCACTAGCCTGAACAACTATAACCCCACTGCCCCACAAAGGGGCTGCTTGTCACTATTGGTGGTGTGTCCTTCAGGGTTCTTTGCATGTGGCTTTTGGGTAGACTTGTTAGTTTTCTTTTTGATTATGATGTTGGCTGTTTGGCTTGTTCCTGTCCTTAGGGCAGCAAGAGCAACAGTCCTTTGCAGCTTCCTGAGTGACCACCTCCAATGTTGGTTTTGGATTTTTTGTTTATTTGTTTGTTTTTTAATGATACTTTTTCTTTTCCCCACTTTTTTTTTTAATTGTTAAACATACATGGAAGTTGAAAGATGAACATACTTCTCACAGGTGTGGGGCCTCCATCCCTTGCTTTTAACAGAACTAGTTGAGAATCATTTGCAACCACTATAACATGTATCCGAAAACAAGGACATCCACTTACAGGACTGTGGTGTGTTCACTTGTCCCCCTGATGGGACACTAAACATTAACTAATGTGGACAGCCCACAGGCTGTATATAAA
Organism: Dicrostonyx torquatus; assembly: GCA_028555095.1. NCBI lineage: Eukaryota > Metazoa > Chordata > Mammalia > Rodentia > Cricetidae > Dicrostonyx > Dicrostonyx torquatus. Next base: position 1,258,290 of record JAQHUG010000423.1, on the reverse strand, counting down.
ACCTAAAACACTGACAAACACACTTGACTTTTCTCAAGGTCGTGTTTAGTGTGTGAAAGTAACATCGATTTGAGACAATGTCTTCCTATATACTTCAGGCTATGCAGGGCATGGTGGTGTACACCTTTAATTCCAGCACTTGGGAGGTAGAGGCAAATGGATCTCTGAGTTCAAGCCAGCCTGGTATACATAGGCTTTCTAGACCATTAAAGATCCATAGTGAGTGAGACTCTGTCTGAAAAATTTTAAAATAAATAAATAAATAAAAAAGAATCTGGACTTAACCTACCAGGGTTACAGGTGTGCCCCAGGACACCCACTTAGGATTCTCAAATTGCCAATACCCACTGCACAGTAAGTAGAAGGTTCTCCACCTCCCCCTTCTCTGTAGAGAGAGGCTTGAGTTTTTGTTTGTTTTGGGTTTTTTTGTTGTTGTTATTTGGTTTTTTGGTTTTGTTTTTGTTTTTTGAGACAGGGTTTCTCTACGTTTTAGAGCCTGTCCTGGAACTCGCTCTGTAGTCCAGGCTGGCCTCAAACTCACAGAGATCTGCCTGCCTCTGCCTCCCAAATGCAGGGATTAAAGGCATGTGCCACCACCGCCCAGCTGAAAGGCTTGTATTATTTTAAGGAGCTTTATAACATGTGTCCAGTCTAGCTCTGTGTATGCATCCACCATCTACATGTAATACATGCATGTGAATTTGTAGGTGTGAGGGCACCGAGACACACTTGCAGGTGCCGGGGAAGGGTAGGTGACAAAATTTTACTCGACTGGAAACTCACCTGTTCATCTGGGCTGGCTAGCCCATAAGCTCCAGGGATCTGACTGTCTCTGCCCCCTCAATGCTGGAACTACAGACAATACACACACACTGGGGATTTGACATGCACTCTTACCCACTAAACCATCTCCCTGGCTCTAGGCTTGTTCTTTTTTAAAGTTTCCTATACTCTGAACCCACTATTGTGTTTCCTAATGCTGGTGAATTTTAAAAAATGAACCAAAATCCTTGTGAAATGATGGTGATGTTTAGATTGTTTGCCTGTGTGTATGTCTGTACTGCCTGTGTACAGTACCTATGGAGGCCAGAAGAGGGCACTGAATCCTTTGGGACTGAAGATGTGGGTAGTTGTGAGCCACTGTGTGGGTGCTGGAAATCAAAAGTTGATCTTCTGTAAAAACAGTTACAGTTAAGCCAGTGCACTTAATTGCTAAGCCATCTTTCAAGCCCCCAGTCTTGATGTTTCATTGACACATGGGCCACTCAACACCTCTTGAAGGCCACCTCTGTTCCTGGTTAGCATCCAGTAGCTCCTGAGCAGCTGAGGCTTTCCCAGGGTCTTGAAAGGGCAGTACCTTGTATTCCCACCCCAAGCAGCTCTACTTACAGCCTGCCTTATCTTCCAGATCCTAGTACAGGTGAAAGAAGTCCTCTGCAAGCTGAGCACTCTGGTGGAGACGACGCTGAAAGAGGTGCGTCTTATGCTGTGGGTGCAGGGTGGAAGGGTGCAGGGAGGGTAAGTCTGGTAGTCTGGTAGGTCACCCAGCTTAGGACTTGAGAAACCCAGCTGAGCAGTCTTCCCTTCTCTCTATCCCTAATATGTGGGCTCTGATACCTGCTAACTGATACCCCTTCTGCCTGTCTGCTTCCTTGTTGCCATGTCCCCTACCCTTGTGTCTTGCATGAATTTTCTTGGTCTGTTGTGACCTCTCCCCTCATTTCCCCTTTGCCTCCTCCCCACATCTCTCTTTGGGCCCCTCCCTCTCCGGTGGCCTCTTTTCTTCCAGACAGAGAAGATTACAGTGTGCGGTGACACCCATGGCCAGTTCTATGACCTCCTCAACATATTTGAGCTCAACGGTTTACCCTCAGAGACCAACCCCTATGTATCCTCCGTGTACCCCATGTGGAGAGGGCTGGGCCCCACTAAGGAAGAACACCAGGGCCATCATCTTGCTGTTACTGGGGTCCCTGCAGGTCCAGGCCCCAGTTCTTTCTCTTTTGCTGCAGGGTGACACACCAGCAGTGCCCACCCAGCCCTTCCACTCCCGCAGGCTGACTCATCTCCTGCTTCAGTTCCCTCATCTGTACCGTGGGGTGACAGGGTCTTCCTCACAGGGTTGTCGGAATGTGGTGAGCAGATGAGTGAAACCAGCCTCCGTGTGTTTGTTGCATTTTTGTATTGTTTCCTTTAGGGCTGTTCAGAGGTAAACTGTAAAGTGTAGCTCCTGATGGTCTTGAGCTTCCTGCCTCCTATCTCCCGCTTGCTAGGATTGTACCATATACTGCCAAACCCAGCCTGTACTCGTGTTTGACGCAGGATATTTCCCTGATACCTAGCCACCATGTAAGGCCCCTGGGCTCTGTGCTTTTGGGAGGAAGGTTTGTCCCATTTCTCCTTTGGTTTGAGGACTGCTCTTGGGAAAAAACTGACCCAAGATAGGTGAGAGTGGGTCCTTGGTGCCATCCTGGGGAATGGGTGGCATCAGTCCAAAGGCAGGGCAAGGGTACACCCCCTTTGGAGGCACTGACAGGAGCCTTGGTGCCAAGGAGACAGGCAGGACTGCTCCTGGCCCATCTGCCACCTGCACTTTCCTTAACAAGAAAGATATTTAATGGCGACTTCGTGGACCGCGGCTCCTTCTCTGTTGAAGTGATCCTCACCCTCTTCGGCTTTAAACTCCTGTACCCAGATCATTTTCATCTTCTTCGAGGTAAGGAGGGTTTCTCTCTCTCTCTCTCACACACACACACACACCTCACCCTGGGGCCACCAAGTAATGTTGAACAGGTTTTGCACTGCCCTAGCAGCGTCAGGTGAGCTGCAGCACCCGCCACAGACAGCTCGGTGTGGGGCTTCACTGTGCCCTTTGTTGCCAGGTGCTGGACAGGAGGTCAGTGGGTGTGAACAGCCTCCCTGGGGACACTAACACAAAGGTCAATCTGAATAGTGAGGTGGGCACTTATTTGCAAAACATAGTGCCAGCCTGCCATCACTGAGCAGTGCCATCATGTCCCTAAGTCTACACCTGAGATTGCCAGGTAGGTATATGATAACCTAGAGGGTGAGGGTCCTCTCCTGTCCCTCTGTTATGACCAGGCAATCACGAGACAGACAACATGAACCAGATCTACGGGTTCGAGGGCGAGGTGAAGGCCAAATACACAGCCCAGATGTATGAGCTTTTCAGTGAGGTGTTCGAGTGGCTACCACTGGCCCAGTGCATCAACGGCAAAGTGCTGGTGAGGAGCCGCAGGCCTTACCACCCCATGTGGGAAACGTGCTGGTTTAGGGTGGAGGGGTAGAGGGGCTCCTTTCCTTACAGACACGTGCCTCCTCCAGATCATGCATGGAGGCTTGTTCAGTGAAGATGGCGTCACCCTGGATGACATCCGAAAGATTGAGCGGAATCGGCAGCCACCAGACTCAGGTGAATGGGCCCCTGGCACAGAGAGGGGTACCTGGGCTCACATAGACTTTATGCCCTTGCAAGCATGGGGCCCACTTTCCCACCTGCATCCTGAATGAGTGGAATTGTGCCAGCTGGTAAACATCAGAGTTCGTGACACATACCTGTCACTCACTTTCTCCCCTTCCCCTAGAGAGGAATTAAGGCACCTGTTGAAGTCCCAGAGACTGTCAGTAAGGACATAGATGATGCGGGTAGCTTCTACAGGGTGGTGACATTTGAGGTGACACCAGAGGAGAGGCCCAGGGTGTGACCAGTGGGGGAGGACAGCAGAGAGTGAAGGGGTGGAGTGGATAGGGCTGGTCCTCAGATGTTCCTGCTCAACATAGGCCAGAGGCCGTATCCTAAGAGCTACAGACCATAGTAGGTATGTGGGCTTTGCTGCTGGGGCAGTGGGGGAGTCACAGGAAGGAGGCTTTGGATGGGAAGAGGCCTTATGATGGATTGAATGGGAAATGTTGGGGAAACTGGGACCAGCTCAGAATTATTGTGCATGCCCTGAGCCCTGGCCACAGTGATGTCCCCGCCGGATCCTACTACCACCACCCCCAGTCTGTACTGTGGGGTAGGCACCTCTCTAGTGCAACCTGGGAGACAGACAAGTCTCTGACATTTGCTTCCCCCACCCCCCAGGTCCCATGTGTGACCTGTTATGGTCAGATCCCCAGCCACAGGTGAGCCTGGTGTCTTGCTGTGGGTATGGGCTGAGTGGTGGGGTAGAGCCAGGCCAGCAGTCACCCAGAGTCTCCCTTGCTCCTACCAGAATGGGCGCTCAGTGAGCAAGCGGGGCGTGAGTTGCCAGTTTGGGCCTGATGTCACCAAGGCCTTCCTGGAGGAGAACCAACTGGACTACATCATCCGCAGCCATGAAGTCAAGGCTGAGGGCTATGAGGTGGCCCATGGTGGCCGCTGTGTCACTGTCTTCTCTGCCCCCAACTATTGGTGCGTCTTACCCTCCCACCCTTTGCCTGGGCTACAGGATTTATTTGTATGGATTATGTATGTATGGCTTTTGAGACCAGATCTTACCATAGTCCAGACTGGTATCAAACTCATGGCATTTCTGTTGCAAGCCTCTCAAGTGGTAGGATTACAGGCATAGCCACTGTGGCAGGTTTGGGGTTTAACTTTGCTCGTGTAAAACCTCTGCCATAGGAAGAGTGGGTACATGGTACTGTAATGAGCACCTATAAGCCCGCATTGCTCCCCAGCCCCAAGTGTTAGGTCCTCTTCCCATGGACAGAGGCCTTTCTTTTCTTCTGAGTTCATGTTCTCCCTACTTTGTATGTGTAGAGGAAGCCATAGGGTTGTATAGGCTCTGATTCTTGGACTAGGCTGTAATATCCTGGTGGTGTTGTGTTCCTTAAGTGGTTAGGGTAGTGGTGAGATGGGTCTCCAGGCTCCCCCACCACTTCTTCCTCCCTCTGCTTCCTCCACTTTTCCTATGGCTTTCCTCCTTCAGCCCTCTTCAATATGGTCTCTTCTCTGCCTCTACCATCTCTGTCTATGAGGTGATATCTCTCTTTTCTCTCCTCCCTGCAGCTCCCTCCTGTCTCAGCCCTCCCCTCCTCCCTCTCTTGCTCCCTCCCTCTTCTGTTTCCCATCTTCTCTTAATCTCTAGCCCTTCTGCTCCTGTCCCTGCAGTGACCAGATGGGAAACAAAGCCTCCTACATCCACCTCCAGGGCTCGGACCTGAGGCCCCAGTTCCACCAATTCACAGCAGTGGTGAGTGGCCTGGGGCAGGGCACTGCCTGGACAGGGGCTGCATGTGGGCGGATCCTCTGACTGTCCCTCTCCTGCCCTTACTGCAGCCTCACCCCAACGTCAAGCCCATGGCATATGCCAACACGCTACTGCAGCTAGGAATGATGTAAAGCTGCCCATAGCAGTGAACCAAGGCCTGCCCAGCTGGATGGCCCTGCCTTCGGCCTGCTGCCCCGCCCCAGGGCAACGTTGGACCCCCTTTACTTTGTTAAGTTTGTATTTATTCCCCTTTAGGTTGCAGAGGGGGTGGGGGCAGCGCGGGGCAGCTGAAGACAGGCTCTCCTGGTCAGAGGGAGAAGGAGTCGAGACTGGGGTAGGGCACAGCTTGGGCATTTGGAGGAAGGCCAACCTGGGTAGGGGTGGGACCAAGAGGAGGTCCTGACCCTCATCTGCATGGCTCCTCCCCTGGTAAAGCAATAGGGCCCTACCATAGGAAGACCCCAAAAGAGGGTCATCAGGGAGGCCTCCTCCTGGTAGCTTCAGGGTGGGGCGAAGCTGGGGCCCACCCCCCAGCTATTTTATGTTCTGTAATTAAATATGTTAAAATAAAATAAAGTCATTATTGTAAGTCAAACCTTATCTCAGACCCATATTAGCACGAGTCCACCACGCACAGACCCCTGCAGGGTGGGTCTGGTTCGGTTCTGGATTCCTCACAGTGAGTCTTAGCAGGGCTAAGAGTGACCACAGAAGACAGAAGCATCCTCTTGACTCTGCTGAGGCCTGTACAGGCCTCAAGACCTCTGCACTTAGCTGAGCTTTGCAAGGAAGTACTTAATGCATGGAGGTCTGATAGTCTCCTACTGGGTAGCAAACCTGGCGTGTTCAATGTGTGGGCCCAACAATTGCTCTGCCATGCTCTGTATGCCAGTGGGGAAAGAAGCAAGGATGGGAGCCACAGAGGTGACTAAGGCCGGCAGGGGGAGCCATCCAGCCTGAGAAGCTGTTGTTTTTCCAGCTTGGGGGCTTATTTTAGTTAGGTTTTTATTGCTGCAGAGAGACACCATGATCACAGAAAGGGAAACATTTCATCGAGGCTGGCTTACAGTTCAGAAGTTTAGTCCATTATCTTCATGATGGGAAGCATGGCCATATACAGGCAGACATGGTGCTGGAGAGGTATCTTAGAGTTCTGCATCTGGATCCACCACAGCAGGAAGAGATTGAGACATGCTGACACACTTGAGTTTCTAAGACCTCAAAGCCCATCCCTAGTGACATACTTCCTCTCCAACAAGGCCAGCCTCCTAATAGTGCCACTCCCTGTGACCAAGCATTCAAACACGTGCATCTATGGGGTCATTCCTATTCAAACCACCATAGAGCTCCTCTGTTACTGCTATAGGTCCAGAGACCCCCAAGACCTCAGTTCAGTAGTGCTAGAAGTTAAGTCTCCTATAGCTGAGATTATGGCTAGTGGCTGTAACTGGTATTTCTTTATAAACTGGATGATGGATTATATATTCCATAGCCCCTGATGGTCTCTGTAAACCCCTAGCAACCCACCCACAGGACTGCCTCCGTCTATAGCAAGTGTTTTTCTCCATGCTGCAATGGGACATCTGACAAGTAGCTCAGGGGTGGTTGTCAGTCACAGTTGAGAAGAGACCTGCAAGCCAGGCGGTGGTGGTGCACGCCTTTAATCCCAGCACTCGGGAGGCAGAGGCAGGCAGATCTCTGTGAGTTCGAGACCAACCTGGTCTACAAGAGCTAGTTCCAGGACAGGCTCCAAAGCCACAGAGAAACCCTGTCTCAAAACCACAAAAAAAAAAAAAAAAATGAGAGAGAAGAGAGCTGCATCATGCCAAGAAAGGCAGCATGGCAGTACCAGGTCAAGGCCACAGGAGTTTACCCAGCTCACGTGGTAGGAACCAGAAAGCAGACCAGACCTCAATCAGAGCCAGCTATACGCTCAAGGCCCACCCACCCTTAGGGCCTGCATCCTGTAGCTAAATCACATGTCCAAAAAGGTCTTCTACCTCTCCACAGCAACATCACCAGCTGGGTACCACATGTAGAAGACAGTTCCCTTCGAGCTGTCCAGCCTGGCTCCACCTTCCCACAGCTCTTTGCCAGTTAACGCTAGCTCAGATTGTCAGGGCCAGTGCGATGGCTCAGTGGATCAGGTGTTTGCCAGGCAAGCCTGATGGCTAATTACTTAAAGTTGCCCTTTGACCTCACATGCTCCTACCTCAAGAATAACATTTTTTGAGAGGGTGTCTCTGTGTGGCCTTGGCTGTTCTAGAACTCGCTCTGTAGCCCAGGTTGGCCTCAAACTCACAGATCTGCTCACCTCTGCCTCCGGAGCATGTGTGTCACCACCACCCAGTCAAAAAATACATTTTTTAAAAATTGGTTTATGAAAGTTTTCTCTAGATCTTCATTCAATCCATGAGCTTCCCATAATTTACTGTGCTTTTACACCTTACCTGTCATAGAAATGGTGCATGCTATGTCAGCCTTCTCTAAAGGCCCAGAAAGGGGCATATGTCATGAAAGGGAAAGCCTCCACAGTGGTCATCTACATGCTGAAGAGTCTGAGAACTGAGTGCATCAACGGTGTGGGCCATTAAGATGGCTCAGTGGGTAAAGGAGCTTACCACCCTGAGTTCAATCCCTGAAATTCACATGGTGGAAGGAGAGAACCAACACTCTGAATACCCCAGCCCCTCACAATTGTCTTCCACCCCCACCCCATCCACACAAATGTTTTTAAAAAATGAAAAATAAGGGCAGGCAAATTTGTCCTCAGAAAAAGCTTGCCTAAAAAGGATTTCTGGATGGGCCACCTGCCACCAGGGTCTTCAATCATTATTTGATCCTCCCTGGAAATAGCCTCAAAGATCTATCCAGAAGCAGGGCTCTTAGTTGACTCTAGGGTTCTGTCTAGTTGACAGTCATAATCATCGCATACCCAACACAGAAGTCCTAAACTGCCAAGAGGAGCTAGGGGCGTGGCTCATTCATAGAGCACTTTCCCAGAATCCACCAGTGAGGGCCTGCAAAGACGACAAAGTCCAGTACCAAAGAATGCTTAGGAAATAGTTTTAAAAGCAGGCCTGTAAACAACACCAACGGAATTCCACCTGCAGAATCCTGCCATCACCCGGTCCGGTCCTCAGTCTTTCCCACACCCAACCCTAGGGAGCAGAGCACCGGTGGACCCGTCGAGAGCGGGTTCAGAAGGGAGGGAAAGATAGACACGGGGGGACGGTGGAAAATCAGAAGTTAAAGGTCATCCTCAGCTGCATAACAAGTAGAGGCAGCCTGGATGCAGGAGGCCCTGTCTCAAGACAAAAGTTGGGGAGAGTGCCACACAGGCCCGGGACTCCAGGACTGGCTCACCATCGCCCCCTACAGTTGCTGGCGGAGTAAACGATTACTAGACTGAGCCAAAGTGTAGAAGACGGACTCGGCTCCACCCATCCATGTGCAGGCCCCTCAGGATGCTCACACAGAGGAACACACTCCCAGTCCTTCTGAGTGTGTGACCAGGGCCTAGAACTGCTCACAGGAAGGAATGAAGGTGATGGGAACAAGGAGACATTTGTCCCTCAACCCCTGCCATGCAAGACCGGAGCACACCACCAGGTGACGCTCTAGGACCAGTTAACTCTCCACCCCACCCCAGTGCAGAGGCTTACTCCCTACACAGGTGTTGGGTGGAACAAAGCGTCCAGGTCCAGAGATAGAAGTTTACACCAGTTAACAACCACCACAAAAGCTAATGTTTCTGTTTCAGTTGCAATGTTCCATGCTCTGTGAAAACCGCCTGCTTCAGACAAGGTATTGTAGCCCACATTGGGCTGAAACTTCCCATGTAGCAGAGAATGGCTTTGAACTTCTGATCCTGCTACCTCCAGAGTGCTGGTATTTCAGGCATGCACCAGCAAGCCTGGGATATCAGCTGAATCAAAGTCTTCCTGAAGGGTAGCAACAGACCAGCTATATACCCTAGATGCTCTTATTGTGAGCGTTTTTTTCCAGATGAAGAAACTGGTGGATGACTTGTCAAGAGTCACACAATCCTGAAATGGGAACCCAGTTATCTGACTCATCTGATAGGTGACCCCTTCTTGTTGCCCCCAAACTTGAGATAGGGAAATGTAGTTATGGGGAGCAAGGGCCAGAAAACGGTCAAATGAGGGGTCAGGGGAGTGGAGATGCATCTACCCTGGACTTGAAGTGGTCTTGCAACATCCGCCCCCTATGGCAGTCATGGTCAAGGGTGATGTGTGCAGGGGGGAAAATGTTGCTGTTTAACATTTGCTGGGCAGGGGCAGCAAAGGACAGGAGAGTGACAAGGGCCGCTCCAGCATCTCTGTCTTTCTCGAGGATAGCTAAGGGACTGTGATTTCAGAAATGTACAGGCCTCAGAAAGAGGATGGGGTGGGGCCAGATGGCAGGAGTGAGGCCAGGAAGCTCCTCCAAAGTCCCATACCACCACCACCTCCCAACCCCTATTTCCCAATCTCTTGTCAACCTCTTCCTTCCTCAGCCTGGACCTGGGAGCCAAGAATGTTCCCATATTCAATAGGACAGGTAGGCTTTCTCTCCCCTCCACATAGAAGTTCTTTTCATGTGTTTTTGTGACAGTGAGTGGCAGTTGAATTGGTTCAGATGAAAACTGGTTTGAAGAGCTTGGAGTTAGTTATTAAGAATCCTAGAATCCCCTAGTGAAGCCCTAAGTATGTAGTTTCATGGTAGAAGGCTTGCCTGGCATGAACAAGGCCCTGGGTTCCACTTCGGAGTTAAGAGCTTAATTTTGTTCTGTTTTATTTTGTGAGACATGATTTCCTCTGTGTAGCCCTGGCTGTCCTGGAATGCCCTCTGTAGATCAGGCTAGCCTTGAACTCACAGAGATCCAGTGCCTCTGCCTCCCAAGTGTTAGGATTAAAGGCGTGCACCACCACCACCCAGCAAAAGCTTCATATTTTAAAAAGCAGGGAGGTCAGGATCATGGGGCAATGCAATTGGATGTGTAATAAATCTTAGAATAATGCTCAGAAATGGGCAATATGAACATGCTCTTAGTACAGAATATCCTGCCATTTCTGTATTTATTCAATCGATCATTCCGACATTGTCTTATGTATCCCAGGCTAGTCTCAAACTTACTATATATAGTATTCTTTGATGTCCTAATTCTGCCTCTTCATCTTAGGAGCTGATATTTCATGCATTTGTCTTCATCCCAGACTATGATGTCAGAGGTGCCATCCAGCATGCTCTCTCACACAAGCCCACATGAACGCCAAGGGTCTCAGTCAGTCTGAGATGGACACAAGTGACCTCTGAGTCCCCCATGTCCCATTTGATGCAGGATGTCCTTCTGTATGCTATGAATATATGTTGCTTTTATTGGTTGATGAATATAGCTGCTTTGGCCTACAGCAGGATATAATATAGTGGGAAATCTAAGCAGACATACAGGTGAAGAAGGGTAGGATCAAGGAGATGCCAGCAGCTGCCAGAGCAGCAAGATGTACTAGAGAACAGGTAATGTCATGAAGCCATATGGCAATACATAGGTTATTAGAAATGGATTAATTTAAATATAAGAGCTAGCTAGTGATGAGCCTGAGCCATTGACTAAACAATTATTATTAATATTAAGCCTCTGAATTATTATTTTATAAGTGGCCATGGGGACCAGCAGGCAGGAGAGAAACAGGTCCAGAGGGACCAGGTGAGACAGAGAAAAGCATCTGGCTATGCCTATGAGCTCATCACTGTAACCCACTCACCAGAGGGATCATCTACAGCAGAGCAAGGAGAAAATAATATACTAAGTAGCTTGTTTCCTCCATAGGGTGATTTCTTCTCTCTCCCTTTGTCTCCCCCCATCAATTCTTTTTTTGTTTTGTTTTGTTTTGTTTTTCGAGACAGGGTCTCTCTGTGGCTTTGGAGCCTGTCCTGGAACTAGCTCTTGTAGACCAGGCTGGTCTCGAACTCACAGAGATCCGCCTGCCTCTGTCTCCCGAGTGCTGGGATTAATGGCGTGCGCCACCACCGCCCGGATTTTTTTTTTTACAAGATCACATTTGTGTGTGTATGTGCACACACACACATGTGACATGTGTCAGGTGCCTTGGGAGGCCAATATGATCCCCTGGAGCTGGAGTTACAGGTGATTGTAAGCCTCTGGATGTGGATGCTGGTAACTGAACTTAGGTCCTTTGCGTCACTGAACCATTTCTCTAGTCCTCACCTCAGCCTCCCAGGTGCCAGGGTCACAGGTTTGTTTGCTGCCTTATCCATGTGGTTGTCTGTGTGTTTATCTATGCAGGGTCTCACCTGTTACCCAGGCTGATCTTGAGCTCTTAGACTCAAGTGATCCTCCTGCCTCAGTACCACCATGCTGGCTAAAATGTGATTTTTATTATTTATTTATTTATTTTGGTTTTTCAAGACAGGGTTTCTCTGTGGCTTTGGAGCCTATCCTGGAACTAGCTCTTGTAGACCAGGCTGGCCTCAAACTCACAGAGATCTGCCTGCCTCTGCCTCCTGAGTGCTGGGATTAAAGTCATGTGCCACCACCGCCCGGCTAAAAATGTGATTTTTAAAAAGTAAAAGAAAGCAAGGGGCTGGTTGTTCAGGTTCTGGGTCGCATTCATGCCTGTGTCTTCTTTTCTTCAGCTCTATTGGGAAGAGGAGGGCTAGGATGAGGGCAGGAGTTCTCAGCCTCATTCCTCACATGACAAAGTTTAAGAGTGTCTGAACTCCGTGTTATCCTACTCCAGGGCTCACCGCATGCTCATCCCAGCTGCAAAGAATATTTAAATGGTACCTGCAAGACCAAGTCGCTAAATTCACACTTTGGTAGTACGGCTTCTGCCTTGGTCATGACTCCTGGCCACAAGTGGTCATAGGGTACTGCCTGTGAAAATCCTCCCTCCCCTCGGCCTCAGAGGCTGTCTCTGCCCCCCTTGGTGTGTTCAGGAGTGTGGCCATGTTCTAGAATTGTCTAGGATGGCTGCGGAAGTGGGCCTTCACTTTAATCCCAAACCAGTCACAGCCTCCTGCCTGAGCTAGCCACAGTTCTCATTATGACCAACAGGTGGCGCTTCAGTCCCGCTGGTCCAAACTACACAGGCGACTAGGCGTCTTGTGTAAACAGGTCTCCTTATAAACCTCAACTGTATGGTTCTTCTGCTGTGCCTCTGGCTGAATTTGGGAACCGACCGAGGAGAAATCCCTTAGGGTTCAGTTGGTAGTGTTTGCTTAGCATGCTTGAAGCCCTGAGTTTGATCCCCAGCACCATAAAACTCTGGAGTGGTTGTACATCTCACCTGGGAGTTGAAGATTGGAGGACCGGAAATTCAAGGTCATCCTCCACAACACAGGGTACTTCAGGCAAGCCAAAGCTACATGAGATCCTGTCTTTAAAACAACAAAATCCTTGGATTGACGATTTGAAGATACAACACCACTTATCCTGTTGGTCTAGGGCAATGCAAGGGTTCCTCTTCTCTCACATCTCTGAATATTCCTGCTTGATAAGGGAGGGAAGAGAACATCATGTCCACTCAAGGGAGGGACAGGTCAAGCTGACCCAGGTTTGTCCAAGTTTCAGGGCTATTTAGAAAGACTATGAAAATATATCCCAGGAAGAGGGTTCTCCATAATGTCAATCCATTCTGCAACAGTCTTCTGGGTTTTAGTTGTATTCCATGTGTCTACAGGAGTGTCTAGCAGCATGGGTGTCAATGCTAACATTTCTAAGTATGGTGGAGCATTGTGTCAGGAGATAGAGGGTTTCCTGGCATGTGCGGAGACCTGGTGGGTCTGTGATCCACAGTGTGAATGAACATTGTGTTTGTGTGTCCATGAATTTGTGGACATTTCGGGAGGGTTACCGAAAGCATTTGTGCTTGTGTCAGTGTGTATTAGGTGTGTGTGCGCGCACGCGTGCACACCTGTAAGGGCCCGTTGCCCTGACATAGAAGTTTAAGCTTTTCCCCAGATGTGCCCGGAGACGCGTGGAAAGAAACCAAGGCTTCACACCATCACAGCTTAAAAAGGCTTTACATTTATTCTATTTGCCTAAATTCCCTTTGCTTCCTAAGGCTTCCTAGTGACCATTTCTTCTCCCTTATACCTTGTTATTCCTTTCTCTGTATAGCTATATTTTCTTCTCCTCTCAATTCTCGTCCTGTCTCTCTGTAAAACTCTCTCTGTCCAACTCTCTGTAAAAACTGCCCCTGTATTTTTCCGCCTTGCTTCTCCTTGTGGTCTCCTTGAATCTAATCTCTCTCCCTGCTTTGTCTCCTAGCATCCGCCCTCGCATTCTCACCTCAGCAGGAGAAGTAGCTGCTTTCCTGGGGCAATCTACAAATGAATCGGAGGTTGAAACCAAAAACTTTGCCATTGTTATTCTGAATAGTTGCCTTCCACAGCAAGCCCTGCCAGGTGACCTTGGTCTGGCGGCTACCACACACACCCACACCAGTAAAGTAAAATGCAGCGTCACTAAGGGCAAAGGGTGTCTGTGGAATCTGTAGTCCTGTATCTGATCCATCTTCCCTCTGCTGTGGCAACACATACCCTTTTCCCTACCTGAAACTCCAATATTGTCCCTATAGCCCGCTGAGCTCCAGGCTCTGTGAGGGAGGCTGAGCACATTCACTAGGTGATACTGTCCTTTGATGCTTTCCTTTTTACCTTCAAGAGGCTGTGGACAATAGCAAGGACCACCCCTGATCTCTCCCCCTAACCTGGTCATTCCAGATACCTCTAGCCCTCACCAAGGCCACTCCTCCAGGTGGGGGTCCATATTTTACCTTTTTGTCAACTCATCAGTGGGAGTTTCTTCTGGACTGGCTATGAGCTGTAAGGAAACAAGCTTTGCCCATGACCAATACCAAAAGGGGCTATAGCAAGGCCACACTGAGAACTGTGCAGTGTATTATGTAACTATTCCCTTTCAGAACACAGCAGGGAAGGAAAAGACAGGCGAGTGTACAAAGGCTCATTATGGAGTCCCTGCCTAGAACCCCCCAGTGAGACCTGGGGTGTAGCTCAGTGGTAAAGCACCTGACTAGAATCCCCCAGTGAGGGGATGGGGACATGATTCAGTGGCAGAGCATCTGCCTAACATCTGAGCCACACCTCTGAGGAATTCTAGGCATCCACCTTTCTTTTCCTTCCCTTTTGTGTTGTGTTGTCTCCACAGATATCTCTTCACAGGGGAAAGAAAGAAGAAAGAAAGGGCTCCTGGGACATAATTCTTCAGTCACAAGAGCACTGGATGCCGGGCAATGGTGGCTCACTCCTTTAATCCTAGTACTCAGGAGGCAGAGGCAGGCGAATCTCAGTGAGTTTGAGGCCAACCTTATCTGCAAAGTGAGCTCCAGGACAGCCTGGACTGTTACACAGAGAAATCCTGTCTCAAAAAAACAAAAGCAAAAAATTAAGACAAAAACCACCACAAGAAGGCTGGGCTGCTCTTTCCCACTCATGCTCTTTTCTCCGTCTGACTTTTCCCGAGGCTGTGTGTGCGCACATTTATTCCTTTTCACTGCTAGTGACTGCAGGCCATCAACCATCATGGAGAGATAACCTCACCTTCCTTCCACCCCTGCAGGCCCTGGGCAGCCCAGTGTGTATAAGAGGCAGTTTTGCACACTGCTTCCTCCTTTGAGCATGCTTCTATTCTAACACTTAAACCATCCCCAGATGTTTGTAAGCTCAGTCAAAACAGACTGAAGGGGGGTGGTGAGGTAGGGACAGGTAAAGCTGATGACCTGAGTTCAATCCCCAGAATCCACATGGTAGGAGAGAGCTGATCCCAACAAGTTGTCTTCTGACACCCACAGGATATCATAGAAACAGAGTGACGGCGACCACAGCAAGAGGAAGCGGGGCAGGGCAGCACACACTTGCAATCCTGGCATTCAGGAGACAGAAGCAGAAGGACCATACAGTTGAGGTATATAAGGAGACCCTGTCTCAGAAAATAGACAACAAAAAGATCTCTTCACATTCAAAGGCCTACACCACATTACAACAGCAGGGTCCCAGACTAAATGCTTTGAGTGCTTTCATTTTTGCTTATTTTGTTTTGTTTTTCTAGACAAGGTTTCTTTGTGTAGCCCAACTGTCCTGGAACTTACTCTGTAGACCAGGCTAGCCTCGAACTCAGAGATCCTCCTGCCTCTGCCTCCCAAGTGCTGGGATTAGAAGCATGAGAACACCACCATCCAACTTTAAATTAATTTTCAATTGTCTTGTGTCTAGGCATTTGAGCTGCATGTATGTGTATTATATATTTGCCTGGTGACTGAAGAACAACAGAAGGCATCAGATTCCCTGGAACTGGAGTTACACATGGCTGTAAATCACCATGTGGGTTCTGGGAATTAAACCCAGGTTCTCTGCAAAAGCAGTCAGGGTTCTTACCTGCTGAGCCATCTCTCCTGCACCCTACTCCTTGTGGCTTTTCAGTGCCTTGTCACCAAGATCAGTGTGGTATGTGAAGCCCACAGGCCCTTTAACCTCCAGCCCTCCAACACTTAGCAGCCAAAACATGGCTGGCACAGTGACAGCTTAAACAAAGGGTCATAATCCTTAAGGAGCCAGCCAAATCACCCCCAACACCATCCACTGACGACTCAGAAACAAAAAACCCCCTTGTTGAGAACCAGTGTTTCTCAACCTGTAAGTCATGACTCCTTTAGGAGTCCAACAACCCTTTCAGGGGTCACATATCAGATAGCCTCCATACCAGATATTTACATTACAATTCGTAACAGTAGCAAATTACAATTATGAAGTAGTAACACAAATAATTTTATGGGTGGGGGTTCACCCCAAAATGAAGAACTGTATTAAATGGTCACAGCATTAGGAAGGTCAAGAACCACTGTTGTAAACATTTTTATTTGCATATCAGCTTGAGCCCTCTCTTTAAGTGCAAAAGGGCCGTCCATCAAAGTTAGCTGTAGACAGAAGACATAGGACAGAATAACCCCTCCTCTGCCCATTTCCCTTTACCAGGCTGTGCACACTTAAGATATGTAGCGAGAAAGTTACAGCACCGTTCAGGCAAGCAGGCTCCATGGGCTTCTTTCTTTACATTCTTTGAGATGCTATATTTAGTTTGTTTTTTTTTTAAAAAAAAAAATCAATGTATTAAAAAAAGTCAAGTGTCCCCCTGAAAACAAATGATCTCATCAGATAAAAACAAGATCATAAAGAGGGCCACAGGAAGACAGGTTTGGTGGCATGTGCCTTTAGTTCTAGCAGAGGCAGGTAGATCTCTCTGAGTTCGAGGTCAGCCTAAGACACATAGTGAGTTCCAGGTCAACCACCCTGTCTCAAACAAAACAAAAACAAAAGAGGGTCACCGGAGCCAGATGTAGTGGGACACACCTGCAGTCCTAGGACTCAGGATTCTCAGGCAGGGACTGCTGTGAGTTTGAGAGCAATTATGTACAGAGTGCCAGACCAGCAGGGCTGCATAGCAAGACTGTCTCAAAAAGAAGAGAAGGAGGAGGAGGAGGAGGAGGAGGAGCAGGAGGAGGAGGAAGAGGGAAGAGAGGAAGGAAGGGGAGAGAGAGAGAGAGAGAGAGAGAGAGAGAGAGAGAGAGAGAGAGAGGAAGAAGGTAGAGAAGGAGGGAGAAAAGTAGTGCTGGTAGAGGCATAGGAGGTGCTGCCTGCCTCAGCAGCCTCCATTTTCAAACATGGAGGTAGAAGGAAGGGAGGGAGGCACCTTAGCAGCCAACACAGGGCAGGCAGGGTCCAGGAGCCTTGGTCTCCTCTCACAGCTGTTCCTCCTGCTGTCTGTGTTCCACTTCTGTTCTAGCCTCAGCCCTCAGTACCCTGAGGCTCCTAGCCTCACCCACCCTGGGGACTCTCTTGGGCAGGGTTGGCAACCTGGAAGTGTGCCAGAAGGCCCTCTTGTGCTTGCGAAACCATGAGAACCGTCCTGGGGTCTGGAACCTTACTGTCTTTACCTGTTTCCGGGCCCTAGATCCCGGGGCTGTCCCGAGGGTAACAGAGCTTGCTGAGGCTTGATCTAGAGCCTGAGGTCCAGCCTCCTTCCTCTGGCCAGCTGGGGCCTCCACCCTCTCACTTTCTGCTCCAGTCCCTTGGTTAATTGGGCCCTCTGCCCTCTGACTTCCTATGACTTCTGTCCTCTGATTAGCTGCAGCCTCTGCCCTCAGGTTAGCTTCAGTCTCTGCCCTCTCATCACCTGCAGCCTCTGCCCTCTCCTCATCTGCAGCCTCCGCCCTCTCATCACCTGCAGCCTCTGCCCTCTCCTCATCTGCAGCCTCCGCCCTCTCATCACCTGCAGCCTCTGCCCTCTCCTCATCTGCAGCCTCTGCCCTCTCCTCATCTGCAGCCTCCCCCCTCTCATCACCTGCAGCCTCTNCTGCAGCCTCTGCCCTCTCCTCATCTGCAGCCTCCCCCCTCTCATCACCTGCAGCCTCTGCCCTCTCCTCATCTGCAGCCTCTGCCCTCAGATTAACTTCAGCCTCTACCTTCGGGCTAGCTGCAGCCTCTGCCCTTGGATTAGCTGCAGCCTCTACCCTCGGGTTAGCTGCAGCCTCTAGCCTCAGATTAACTTCAGCCTCTAGCTTCAGGTTAGCTGCAGCCTCTGCCCTTGGATTAGGTGCAGCCTCTGGTCTACGGTTAGGTGCAGTCTCTACTCCACATTCAGCTGGAACATCTACCCTCTGGTTCTCTGCAGCCTCTGGGGGCTCCTCAGCTGGCAAGTCTGTCCCCTGAGCCGCAAGTGGCGCCTGCTCCCTCCTGCACCGCCTCAAGGAGACCCACTTGATGTTGGGCTTCCAGCGTCTGGTACCCGGTGTCTGGTCGCTCCCGTCTCCTGTGTTTCTGGAGCTATCGTCCCGACAGGTAGGGCTACGTCTCAATTCTTCAGCCCTCTCAGCTGCGATGGCGGCCTGCTGGGTCCCTGATCTGGGTGCCCAGCCCTTCACCCTCTGTTTCAGCTTCCCCCAGGACACCCGGCTGACGTACTCCCGCCATCTGTCGGCCTTGGACGGCCGGGGTCCCAGGTTGTCCTCAAACGTGGGCACTAGCAGATTTCCTCGGCGACGTGGAGGAGGCGCGCTGGGCTTCTTCTCCCCCCTGCGGAGGAAGGCTTCTACCAACTCCTGATCATCCTCGCTCTCCACATCGCTGCCCAGGAATTTGCTGCCTAAGTAACTGACGGGCATTTTGCGCACCTTTCTGGTCCTCTGGGAGTCCCTATTGCCTTTGACTTTGGAGGTCTCGAAGTCACTCAACTCGCTGTCGCTGGCGTTGCTGCTGTCATAGGTGCCTACGACCAGCCGAAGTGGAGGAGTGGCCATCTGTGGGACTCTCCTCACTCGGGGTTCTTTGGCTT
This sequence comes from Dicrostonyx torquatus, assembly GCA_028555095.1. Lineage (NCBI taxonomy): Eukaryota > Metazoa > Chordata > Mammalia > Rodentia > Cricetidae > Dicrostonyx > Dicrostonyx torquatus. Next base: position 1,239,699 of record JAQHUG010000423.1, on the reverse strand, counting down.
TTTGGGGGGGCTGGGGTGGGTGTGGAGTACTCTTTTCGATGATTCGGGCCACGTCTTCTAGGGTGCGGCCCTCCTCCTGCAGAAACTGAATCAGGCGCTCCCGAAATTCAGCTTCCTTGGTGGCGGGCTTGGAGATGACTCTCCACACACCCCCAGCCAGCCGGACCTCCCGGGGAATGAGCAGATAGTCCACATCCTCCCCAATCTGCAGCATTCCCACCGTGGAGTCCTCCTCTTTACGGAACACCTTCCCGATCTTCTTAAAGGTGCCCACGGGCCTTAAGGCCTCCACTAACACGTCCAGATCGACATCTTTGCAGACATCCGGGATGCTCCAGAGGATTAGGCAATCGGGAGAGGGTAGGAAGCCCCAGGGGAACCAGCCCCCCACGTGGCTTTTCTCGAGAGTCTTTAAGATCTCCAGAGTGAACTCTGGGGTGGGGGGCACGAAGCCCAAATAAAAAAGCTTAGCTTCTAGTCTTGGGAAGGGGGCAGGGGAGAGTCCTAGCAACTCTGCTCATGCAGAGTGTCCCCTCTCTGCAATTTTCTTCCCAAGCGACAAGTCCAAGTTGGGTTTTCCCTCACCCCGTTGGAGTTGTGGTGAGCGATTTTCCAGGATGCTTACGTGAACTGAGGTGCGGTCAGTACCGAGGCTAAAAGCTGGGTTCAAACGGGAAACGCCAGTGTCCGGGCTCCAAGCTGGGGACGCACGGGCTCCTATCGCTTCTCCCTAGGCCCCGACACTCGGAGTGTAGCTAAAAGTTTGTGGGAGGACTCACAGACAAAGGCGTCTCGGCGTGGCTGCTCAATATGGCGAGGCGCTTAAAGGCCTCCGCCCAGCCCCGGGGAGGGTCTCCCGCCCCCAGGCAGGCTGCCACCCGCTCCAGGCTGACCTTGTTTCGCAGTCTGCTGTACGCTGTGGAGCAGAAAACCGCAGGAAGTTTCTGGGCGCCCTCCCCTCCTGGGTGAGGCCCACCTTCTCCATCTCATCTTACACTCTCAGACTGAAAAGACTGGCAGCAGAACTGTCCACTCCCTTCAGGGCAGCCTCCGTCTCCTCCCCACGGAGCTGTCCCCCCCCTCCCCCAGGGCCTCGTTGAAGCCAGGGAGGGCGTCACACCTCAGCTGCCAAAACTAATATCATCAGCTTTCCCTGAAAGTCACTGGGTCTCCAACCTTCTATTCTAGAGGCAAGACTAAGAAGTACCTACGCTTATGGCCAAGATCTTTTGAAGGCCATTGCATTTACCTGGATGGGACCAGGAAGATTGCTCAGTGGTTAAGAGGCTGAGCTGCTCTTGCAGAGGACCTGGGTTGAGTCCCAGGACCCACATGATGGCTCTCAACCCTCTGTTACTCCATACCCAGGGGATCCAATACCCTCTTCTGATCTCTGTGAGTACTGTACACACGTGGTGCATACACACACACACACACACACACACACACACACACACACACGCAAGACATTCTTTCACATAAAGAATGGACCCACAAGATAACTCAGTGGGTAAAAACATGTACCATGCAAATGTGACAACCTGAATTCCGTCCCCAGAACCTACATAAAACCAACTCTACAAAGCTGTCTGATCTTCAAAGTGCAGCCCCACACATAGATTATACATATGCAAACAAAGACACAATGATAAATTTTTAACTTAAAATGTTTTGTTTCTCTATATCTTTGGAGTGTGTCCTAGAACTCACTCTGTAGACAAGGCTGGCCTCGAACTCACAGAGATCCACCTGTCTATGACTTCTGAGTACTGGGATTAAAAGTGTGCACTGACACCACCTGGCTAATATTTTTCTTAAAAACAAAAATAAATCTTTAAGAGATGTTGTGGTACCCTTAGTTCTTAACTTACTATGTATCCCAAATGACCTCAAACTTTCAGCAATCCTCCTGTCTCGGGCTCTGAGTACTAACCTTAAGGGCATGGGCCACCATACCAGGATTAAAGATAATATTTTCAACAGCAACAAAAGCCAAGTAAAGAAGTGACATCAGGATTTGGAGAGATGGCTCAATGGCTAAGAGCACTGACTGCTCTTCCAGAGGACACAGGTTCAATTCTTAGCACCCATGTGGCAGCTCACAACTGTCTATAACTCCAGTTCCCAGGGATTTGACACCCTTACACAGACATACATGTAGGAAAAACACCAATGAATACAAAAATAAAAAATAAATCAGTTTTTTTAAATAGTGATTTTAATACCAATATAAAAACATCTACCAGACATGGGCTTGTAAAAAAAAAAAGTGACTTTAACATGGGGTGTACTTTTGTGATCCCAGTACTTGGAGGCAAGAGGATCAAGAAGATAAGGTCATTCTGAGCTACAAAGAGAGTTCAAAGCCAGCCTGGGCTACAAGAAACCCTGTCTCAAAAAAAAAACCACCCCAGGGGCTGGAGAGATAACTCAGTGATTAAGAACAATTGTTGTTCTTGCAAAGGACCTGAATTTGGTTCCCAGCACCCACATAGTGATTCACAGTCACCCAAAACTCCAGTTGCAGAGAATCTGATACCTAAGATCCACAAGAACCAAACAAGCACAAAAATTCCCGCAAAACATGCATGCACAAAAAAATAAATAAATCTTTAAAAAATAAAATAAATGCTTGTGATTGTATTTAACTCAGGAAGACCTTGGAGGCAGATGATTAGTAATGAGAGGAGGGGGAAAGGGAGAGAAAGGAAAGTGCCAGAGAGGCTGTTACTGTCTGGGGGGAAGGGCTGAGGTTGGGAGTCCACTTTATATATGGATCCTGTACTGCTCCAAAACCACATAGAGAAACCCTGTCTCAAAAAACCAAAAATAAAACTTCTTAAACTGGCTCTAATGTCTCATCCAGGCTTCTCTGAAGACTAAGATAGGAAGATCAGAAGTACAAGGATTCAATTTCTAAGAATAATCCTCAGAAAAATTACATATATAACATAATATATATATTATACACACACATATAAGCACTAGGACTTTCCTTTGGGTCTGCTGTCAGCTCACAATTAATAATACAGAGATTAATCAATTATAAAGTTAGGCTTGCTCCTAACTAGCTCATATGACTTAAATTAATCCATATTTTTATTAATCTACATTCTACCACTTGGTTTTTGCCTCTATCCCATTCTGTATGTCTGTCTCATTATGTATTTGGCTGGTATCTCTGCCTCTCTTCTTCCCAGAGTCCTCCCTGTGCCTGGAAGTCCTGCCTATACCTCCTACCTATGTATTGGCCATTTAGTTCTTTATTAAACCAATCAGAAGGCACCTTGGCAAGGACACATCTTCATAGTATACAAAGATTATTCCACAATGCATATGTGTGTGTAAATATATATATATATATATATATATTAACTTAAAAGTGAAAACCCCAGATAGTTGATATTATAAAAATTGCCACTGGTCATTTCTGCTGGAGGATAAATGTCTATTGTTGCTCAGTGGTAGAGACCCTGCCTAGAATCCCCCAGTGAGGGGCTGGGGTGTGGCTCAGTGGTAGAGCCCCTGTGTAGAATCCCCCAATGAGGGGCTGGGGGCGTAGCTCAATGGCAGAGCCTCTCACTAGAATCCCTCAGCTAGGGACTGGGGACCTGGCCCAGGGGTAGAGGGGGTAGAGTGCTGGCCTATAGATAGCACGGCCCTGGGTCGAGCTCAGTCCCTAATAATAGCAATTGAGTTTAATAAAATTGAAAGCTGATATCTGAACCAAAGTATGCCCGAGCATTATGGGTCTGTGGTGCTGTAGTTTACAGATGAAGGAACCTGGAGAAGTAAGTCATTTTTCCTTCTGTCTGAGAGTTACTAACCTGAGGAAACTTATCAGGGGAGATTCTAACTGTTTCTTCCCTCTGTCTGCCTCAAGGCAGGACATATATCCTCTGCCACAGGAAACAGCTGAGATCCACAGTGAGAGAGCTCGGAGGAGTCAGCCCCAACCAACCCTCCTCCGTATTTGTATTCCCATTCTGTTGTTTCACTTTGAGTCTCTGCCTGTCCTGTCTTTGCTCTGATTGCTTTGGGGCCTGGGGTGTAAACGGTCTTAGAGCTGTTGCCTGCCATAAGCAAGACTCTGGACTATATCTGTAAGCAAACACAAAGACCTGAGGGTTCTTTGTTTCCAAGGTTTACAAAGTATCTTGCCCTGCTCATTGCCTTCTGCCTTCCCTTTCCCATGAGGATCCCCAGACTCCTAACTTTAAGGAAAAAAAATGTTCTTTTCTCGCTTCTTTCCCGTTAGTTTGATTTTGTAACAATCACAAGCCAGACCTTTTCTCTTCAGGAATAAGAATGGATGGTTTGACTACCTGAAGAGCTACTTGAGACTTTTTTGGGGAGAGAGGGTTATTTTTGTAACCCTGGCTCTCCAGGAACTTCTAATGTAGACCAGGCTAACCTAGAACTCTCAGAGATCCTATCTCTGCCTCCCAAGTGCTGGGATTAAAAACATGTACCACCATGCCTAACTTGAAGGATAGGACCCATCACTGTTTTGTGATTTGGTTTAGTTTTTAATTTTTTGTTTGTTTGTTTGTGTGTGTGTATTTTGTTCCATTTTTTTCAATTTCTAAACAATATTTATTTTCCATGTATGGGTATTCTGCCTGGGTATAAAATATATGGGTATAAAATATATGTATGTATGTATGTATACCACTTGCCCACCTGGCACCCAAAGCGGGTGGAAGGGGGAAGTGTGTCTCTTAGACATGAAACTACAGATGCAGTAAGTCATCGTTTGGTGCTGGGAACTGAATGCAGGTCCTCTGGAAGAGCAACCAGTGCTCTGAACAGTCGAGTCATCTTCCCTCCCCCATCTCATTTTTTGAGACAGAGTGAACTCAGTTGCATAGCCAAGAATGACTGATTTTTCTGATTCTCCCACCTCTTCCTCTCAAGTAATGGAATGACAGGTGTGCACCCCCCACCCCAGTTTTTGCAACACTGCCATGATTTTGAAGGTTTTTGAGACAGGGTTTCCTGTAGCCAAGGCTGGCCTTAAACTCGTCCACTCCCTCCCAAGAACAGGACTCACAGCCCAGCACACTCATCTCTCCACCACTTGTTTTTATTCTAAACAAAGTGTTCCACCTTTCACCTCTGCTTTGGAAAACAGCCTGGGGTCCTGGTCAGCCACATGAAAGAACCTTGGTGTTCCCTGTTCTCTAGCCAGTGGCGTCAGATACCATCGCTTTTAAAATTTGTGAGTCAAAACTCATCAAAGGAGTTTTTGAAATTTAAAAAATAATGCCTTTGTGTGTGTGTGAGAGAGAGTCAGGCACACACGTGTATGTGGAGGTCAGAGAACAGCTTGTGAGAATTTGATCGTCCCTTCTACCATATGCGAGCTTGATGGAAAGCATCTTTGTTGTAATTAGGGGAGAGATGCGGGTTGTATGTTCTCAGCACCCAGCTCCCAGCCCCCAGCCACCGGCCCGCTCAGCCGCTGGTTGCTTGCTTATGCTCGAAATAACCACATGACAATTATATTCATTTAAACTCTGCCTGGCCCATTATCTCCAGCCTTTTCTTGGCTAGCTCTCACATCTAAACTAACCCATTATAAAAGTCTGTGTGTCATCATGAGGTGGTGATCTTACCGGACGGTTCTAAGATACATCCATCTGCCGTGGAAGCCTCATGGCGACTGGCCCACTTCCTTTGTTCTCAGAACTTCCATTCTGTCTACTCCGACCACCTAAGGGCTGACCTATCTTACAAGCCAGGCAGAGTCTTTATTTAACCAATCAAAGCACAGAATTACAGATGAACCCTTCTACTCCACATCTTTATCTACTTAGCCATTTTATTGGGTTACTTTTTTTTTTAAGCAACCAGATAATTTTCCCAAAAGTAGTCTTGTGTGGCTTCCCCACCTCCCCAGCATACTCAGGACACACTGTGGTTTCATTAGCATCCATTTATTTCATTAGTTTCTATTTATACAGTGGAGTATCAACAATAAAGAACAAAGAAGGGTAAACCCACTTCTTAAATGAGGTTTGCATGTGTGTAGGGTGGCGGGGAGGTTGCTGTAATTTACTTGGGGATTTCTGCCTGACATCTGCAGCATGGATGCAGGAAGTACCAAATTGTTGCAGTCACACAACAGCCTGCAATGCAATGTCAGGAAATGTCATCTGGTCCCAACAATCTCCCTGAGGAAATTGTCTCCGGATTCTGGATTTGTGGGCAGCATTTAACAATGATGCATGTCGCCTGTCACAGATAAAGTGGCCATATGAAAAATACCAGGAAATGCATGCACATCTCAGGCTGCAAAATGAGAAGAAAAGGTGTCACATTGTCCTTTATTATGCAGCCATTGTGCCTCGCCGTTAAGCAGCTTGCATCAAACAGACATGCTGGAGGTTGTGTGGCATCTACGTAAGATCAGACTAATGTAATAATTAGCATAGACACACAGTGTTCTGAGAGTGGGAACGTCAGGGCCAGGACTAAAATGATAAACATGGAGCCAGGAACCCTTTTTATTGTTTGTTTTTTCCTTTGTTTTGTTTTGATTTTGTTTACAAGATAGGGTTTTTCTGTGTAGCCCTGGCTGTCCTGGAACTTGCTCTATAGACCAGGCTGGCCTCAAATTCACAGGGATCTGCCTGCCTCTGCTTCAGGATGCTGGGATTAAAGGCATGCATCACCACCACCTGGCAAGAACCTCTTTTTTATCTAAAATTATAGTGTGTGTGTGTGTGTGTGTGTGTGTGTGTGTGTGTGTGTTGTGGTGGGTACACATGCCCATGGCTCTCATGTGGAGACCTTCCACTACATGGGACCTGGGGATCAAACTCAGGTCCCCTTTTCTGGCTTCATCTCAACAGCATATAGAGCCACAAGCTTCTTGACTACAGATGTGTAAGAAATTCAAAAGTGTTTGTGGAGAAAGTAGGAAAAGCTCTATCCTGCTAATCATTGTACTAAAAGAAAATTAATGCTGGTACCAGAAAGAGCCAGCTAGAGAAGTGGATAAAAACCAATGTCTCTGTTTGAGACTTTAGGTTATGTCAACCAACTGAATTGGAAAACTCCCTTTGGTGTCTTGACACTATTGAGGACATATAGACAGAGATAGGCTTTTCCGATGACATGGCTTCCCAGATGGAAATGCAGACAGCCTTTGGTTCTGACATTAAGTAGTAACTTCCAAGAAATCAAAAGGGGGACGGAAAAGTCACAGGTAGACCTGCCCATACCTGATCGTGGTGACGCACACCTTTATTCCCCACACTCCACAGGTATTTGCAGGTGTATCTCTATTAGTTCAAGGCCAGCCTGGTCTATGTAATGAGTTCCAGGCTAGACAGGGCTATAGTTTTGTCTAAAAACAAAATTAAAAACTAAAAAGATGTATATGGTACCCATCACAGACACTGAAGGAAAGATGAGTGAAGGATCCCTACCTATAATGCCAGCACTCGGAAGGCTGAGGGAGTTTGATGCTAACAGAGAACTACAGTATCCCAAAACAAACAAGATATGGCACCTCCATGTTATAAGATAGGAGAAAAATCGACACATAGGCATAGGTGCAAGCCTGTAACTCCTACCCTAGGGGGAACTGGGGCAAGAAGATTGTGAGCTAAATAAAGGCCAGCCTGGGATACATAGTAAGTTTCAGCCCCAGCATAGGCTGCATAGCAAGACTCTGCCCCAAAACATTAAATTTTTGTGTGTACATACCTACATTTTTTAGAGAGGGGTTATTTACTTGATGTGCACTGGTGTCTTTGCCTGTGTGTTGTAAGAGGGTGTCAGATCTTGGAGTCAGACAGTGTGAGCTGCCATGTGGATGCTGGGAACTGAACCCAGCACTCTGGAAGAACAGTTAGTGTTCTTAACCGCTGAGCCATCTCTCCAGCCCCCATAAATTAGTTTTGATGTGCAATTCAGCTGGAACCCTCATAGATCCCCGAAGTAGTAGAACTTTGTAGGTGTTCCCAAAAGAGACATTCTCTCCCCAGCTGGATTTCACTATTTGTTTTTCTGAGGGGTCCCTGAAGGTGTCATACAGGGAAGCAAACCCCTGGACCAGAGAGGAATGAAAACCCGGTGCAGACTCACTTCATCAACACGGATCAAATTTCAGGAAGTCTAATAACAGGTGGTTTATTCCCAATGTATTTAAATCCAGTATAATTTGGAAAAAAGCTCCCTGCTGTAAATCAATCCCCCCTGCACAAGGAAGTGTGATTATATTGTAACAACTCAGGATACGTGCCATTTCTTCCAAGAAGTAAGGTTCTAGAGATATACTACTTGTACTAGCTTAAGGGGCTAAGGATCTGGCCTGGTCTCAGTCACACAGACAACACAGAGGTCATGTGGGCAATTAGCCATCTCTGGTGTTGGTTGTGGGAGCTTGGGGGAGCCTCTGGCTATTAGGGTCATTTAGATTATTAACCTCCTCTGGTCCTAGTTATAGGAGCTGGGTATGACCTGGCCCAACAGAGAACACAACTCACCTGGCTGCTAATCACTTCCGGTTCCCAGCTTTCTGGATGGAAGAACAGGTTTTTCATCTTTCCCATTGGAAAGACAATCCTGTGTGTTCAACATTCCTGGTTTCTCTGGAGATATGCGGGCTCAGGGACCCCTGTACTATGCTCCCAAAATATTTCCTCTTCTCCACACTCACATAATACTGAATTTATAGACTTGAGAACCAATTATTATTTATTGAGACAGGATGCCATCTAGCCCAGACTGGTCTCAAACTTGCTATACAGCCCAGGCTGACCTCGAACTCTTTTGATCTTCCTGCTTCCACCTCCCAAGTGCTGAGATTCCATGGGCCATCAATCCTGGCTTAGTCTCTCTCTCTTTCTGTCAATGGGAAGTCTGCCCTCCCCCCACCCCACTTTTTTTTTAAGAGTGCTTTTCTTCCTCCAAGGCATGATTTCTGGATTTAAGGATGTTTATATACCTGCCTACCTCAGGTGCCAATCAAGGTTGAAGGGTCTCACCCCTGACCCTCCCTTTAGGAAGGGAGAGTTGCCATTTATTGAACAGCCACAGCTTTTTAGGGACACATACAGAACAACAAAGTCCTTAGTGGAGCCCACAGGTAGCCCACGTCTCAGCCTTGACTTCTGAACTGTCTTCAACATCAAGCCTCTCGTGATGGCAGAAGAATGGTGGCCCTTGTTCCCAGCTAGGGTCTTCAGGACAGGTTCTTCCAGGATCAGCTCCCATTTTGGCAAGACTAGCAAAAACGGTCTCAAAAGCTTGCCATTATGGAGCTTCTCTTCAAGCAATGGCTAGCGGGCACCTGTCCCCTCTGTGGTCTCCGTGGCAACAGTCACATGCACCGTTGTGGATTTGGCTCCCTCTGAGGGACTGGTTCTGCTGGCCTCCCAGTTGCTAAAAGTCTTTTACAAGTCTCTGGGACCCTTCTCAACCACAAGCTGCTCTCCTTTAGTCAAGCAATAACGCCACCCCCCCCACACACACACTTCCGTGTTCCTTGCACAGCACAATTCTTCAGATACAGAATTCGAACCATGAAGGTAAGACTAAAAATCATTAACCACATGTCCTGTACCTGGCACATTTCAGATGCTGGAGAAATTTTCATTGGTTGAATGAGTAAAGTGTCCCACACTCAACCGTATACAATCCCTCAACTTTATCTAAACTTAAATAAAAGTTTTGCTCCCTTAGATGTATCCAAGTACTACCATTATTACTCCTGAGTGTCACAGACAGGAACTTTTGTTGGGATTTTTTTCACCCTTCTTTATTCCAAGATCTAAGTGCCATTCCGGGATACCATAGGTATGAAATAGACACGTGTGGAATAAACGGAAAAGGAAAAGATGGCCCACATCAACTGGATGTTAGCTGCAGTCCACAAGTGAACTCAGATGAAAGTACCAGGCTCACACTGTAGCTATAGCTCGTTAACAGAGAGTTTGCCTAGAATCGCCTAGTGAGGGGCTCGGTTCGTGGTTTCCTGATAGAGCATGTGAGTAGCTTGCTGAAATGCAACCCTCAGCATTGACCAAAATAAGTAAGTTTTCTTCACAGAGTCAAATACCATGTGAAACACTCAGGTGATGCTCATTCTGGCTCAAAAGTCAGCCACTCACTGGTCCAGCACCTCCTGTCCACACTCACTCTCAAGTATCAAAATGCTATGTGCCCTCCCACGGTCATCCCATTCCCACTCGGATGACTCCCACCCCACTGCCACACACATTCCCCCATCCACAGTCATCCAGCATCACCTCATGGCTTCTTATCAGAAGCCTGCTGTCGGCGCCGACTTTTCTTGTTTTTCTTCTTGCCCTTCTTGCCCTCTTCAGCCTTACTCTCCTTCTCTGGGTCCTTGAGAGGGGGTATCTCATCCGCCTTGACGATGGCCCCCTTGTCTGCGTTCTCCCCCTGCAGAGAGAGACTGCATTCCATGGAAGATAGCTCTTCGGGAACTACTGTGGTGGGACACAGCTCCCGACTGAGGATGCGGGCTACATCCTCTACCGTCCTGCCCTCTCTCCGCAGGAACAAATTGAGCTTGGTTAGAAATTCAATGTCCTGCCACTTGGGCATGTAGACCACTCTCCACATACCACCCTTGCCCTTGATCTCCCTGGGCACCACGTCGTAATTGAGGTCCTCTGCCAACCTAATGATAGCTGCCTTGGATCTATCTTCCTCCAGATAGGCCTTCCCAGCCACTTCGAACTTGCCCAGTGGTTTGAGCGGATTCCGTATGATGTCTTCAAATTCTTGGTGGCTACAGTCCTCTGGGATCCCCAGGATCATCAAGGACTTGTAACTGTCCACCTCCAAGGCCTTGCATCCATGTTCTAACAATGCAATGTCCTGGACTCCAAAAACCATCTTGCCCAGCTCCTTGAGGCAGCTGTATGCGCGCTGCTGCGCGGTGGAGCTGCCTCGTCCACCCACAGAAGGATCCAGGGTGCCGAGAGCTCTTTCTGAGGGTGACGAGAAAACCAGGCCTCACTGGTGAGGCTACTATTAGACCCAATTGGTCCAACTCAGTCAAGGGGAACCCAGCCTTCTGCAGCCTGCCCCCTCTGAGCTCACCCTTGGAAGTTCCTGGCTACTCACATGGACCACAGAACTGGAGCTGGGTGGTCGTGGCTCCCAGGTCCTGGGCAACGCCTCTCCAAGGAGTTTGATGATGCGGACTCCCCTGAACTGCTGGTGGCCTTGACAACCGCTGGTCTCCCTGCTGCTGCTACCACCCTGAGTGTCGTAGGTAGCGACTTGGCAGGTTGAAGTAGGTCGCCTCTCACGGCTGGCCCAGAAGTCGCTCTCATGTGCACTGTGACAGAGTTAAAGACCAGGATGTGATGGTGGCGGCTGCACTTGCTCCGGCAGTGACGTCATAGCTTCCGTGTGCGCTGCGGTTTTGCGGTTTCCATGGCAACCGCTAGAGCACCGTCTCTGCCGTTGGAGGGCGGGTCCAGCTGCATTGAAATCCGAGACCAAGGCAAAGAAGAGTCCTGAAACTTTCGGAGGGTCAGCTCCTCGCTTTCTTTCTCAGGGAGGGCGTGGGCAGGGGGACAAGGAAAATAACAAAGTAAGCCTGCAACTGCGTTTACGTTCAGAAAGTTAGGAAATAGTGAAAGAATAATGACAGAACTAGTAAAGGCACAGAAACCAGCTTGAAGGGTACCCACCAACCAATTCGGAGAGTTTGAGTATCACCAAGAGGCTTCTTTCTTTTTCTTTGATTCTCTCTGTCTTTCTCTGTCTCTACCCCCACCTCTAGACGTAATCTCATGTTTCCCAGGTTGATCTTGAATTTGCTATGCAACCAAAATGTTGAACTTCTGATCCTCCTGCCTCCACTTCTTAAGATCTGGGCTAGCTACTACATGCCTGCGCCACCGTGCCTGATTTATTCAGCGCTGGGGATGGGACCTAGGGCCCCTAGCTTCCAGGCAAGCACTCTATCAACTGAGATACACCCGAGGCTGAGCATTAACGTTAAAAGCAACAGACTAACACTGCTACTTCCTGAATAAAATAAGAACAGTGAGATCCATGTAAATATACACATGTAGAAAGTTATTTTCAAAAATCCTTCCTTTTTTATTATGTATTTGTGTTTGTGTGTTCTGCCTGTGTGTATGTGTGCCTGCTGTCATGGAGGTCAGAATAGGACATCTGATCCCCTGGAACTGGAAATACAGTTTGAAGCTGGCCCTCCTGAAGACTTCCAGCTCAACTCAGAATCTCTGGAAAAACAGGAAGTGGGCCCGGAGTGGTGGCTTGGTGGTTAAAAGCACTGGCAGCTCTTGCAGAGGATCTAAGTTTGGTTCCCAGCAACCACATGGCAGTTCACAACTACCTGTAGCCAAGGCTGGTGGCATATACCCTTATTCCTAGCATTTAGGAGGAAGAGGAAGGTTGATCTCTGTGAGTTCAAAGCCAGCCTGGTTTACATAGCCAATCTACATAGCGAGTTCCAATCCAACCAAGGCTACATAGTAAGATTAGCACTAAAGAAACAAATATTAAAAAGCTAACTACTGCTGGGTGGTGGTGCACGCCTTTAATCCCAGCACTAGGGAGGCAAAGGCAGGTGGATCTTTGTGAGTTCGAGGCCAGCCTGGTCTACAAGACCTAGTTCCAGGAAAGGCTCCAAGCTACAGAGTAACCCTGCCTCGAAAAACCAAAAATAAATAAATAAATAAATTTTAAAAATCTTAAATTTTTTAAAAGATTTATTTATTCATTTATGTATAGTGTTCTGCCTGCATATATGTTTACAGGCCAGATGAGGGCAACAGATCTCATTACAGATGGTTGTGAGCCACCATGTGGTTGCTGGGAATTGAACTCAGGACCTTCAGAAGAGCAGGCAGTGCTCTTTTTTTTTTTAATTTTTATTGTTAAAAGAAAAATTTACATTTACTCCCCTTGTACCCGGCCCTCCCACTCCCCCACTACCCCACTGCCCTCCCCCTGCTTCCTTAAGATGGTGCAGGATACCCTGTCCTATGGGAAGC
>JAQHUG010000423.1:1196839-1214421 GCA_028555095.1 Dicrostonyx torquatus | reverse complement strand
GGTAGCAAGCACCTTTAACCCACTGAAACATCTTGCCTGCTCTTATATTTTTTAACTTTTTTTTTGTGATTCCCTAACCTTATGATAAGGTGTTTAACATGAAATTCTATGTCTTCTAACGTCAAGTTTAATAAATGTCACTTACATGTGTAAATGGCCCCGTAGAGGCCCTTAATTTTTATTATTTATTTATTTAAGATGTATTTATTATGTACACAGTGTTCTGCCTGCATGTGTGTGTCTGCACACCAGAAGAGGGCACCAGATCTCATTACAGAAGGTTGTGAGGCACCATATGGTTGCTGGGAACTGAACTCAGGACCACTGGAAGAACAGCCAGTGCTCTTAACCTCTGAGCCATCTCTCCAGCCCCTATTTATCTATTTATTTAGGTATGGTTCTTGGAGCTGACCAGTAGAGCAGGCTTCCTGGAACTCGCAGAGATCCTCTTTCCTCTGTCGCCCCAGTGCTGGGATTAGAGGCATGTGCCACAACACCCAGCAGACTGGCTTTTTATTATTATTTTTATCATTTTAATCTATTCTTATTACTTTACTTTAGGTCTGTGGGTTTTTTGCCTGTGTGAATGTCTGTGTACCACATACATACTCAGAGGCCAGAAGAGGTTGTCCAACTGCAGTTACAGACAGTGGTGATCTGCCTTATGGATGCTGGGAATCAAACCCAAGCCCTCTAGAAAAGCAGTCAATGTTCTTACCCACTGAACCATCTCTCAGTCCTAATTTCTTTTTTCTATTCTAGGGGCTCCATCCCCTATGGCGAGGCTCCAGTTTGTTTAACCAGCTCTATGTCGATGGCCTTGGGCTGCTTTTTCACTTTTTGGTTTTTTGGTGTTGCTCATTTTATGATTTAAGTCTGGCCTAAGGTAGCAAGACCCTGTCTTAAAAACAAAAAAAAAAAACTTAAAATAAGGTCTCTAGTACTTTGGGCTTGCTTTTTTTCCCTCTCTTTTCTAAAACTCCTCTCTGTCATACGGCTATGGGACTGGTCTTCAGTCAGGCTACAGGTGTCCTTTCTGTGTCATGTGGCTACTGGTCACTATGGGACCGGCCTTCACACAGGCTACAGGTGTCCTCTCTGTCGTATGGCTGTTGGGCACTATGGGACTGGTCTTCACACAGACTACAGGTACAAGACTTACGGCTTGCCTGCCCTAGGGTGTTTTTCTTTTATACTCTAATATATTGTCTTTGAGTTTGTATCTAAAATCATCCTTAATTTTGCTAAAATTACTGAATAGGTTAATCAATATAACCCACTGTAATACTTACCAGTGGCCACACCCCCTCCCCCAGCAACCATTAACTGCCAATATCTTCCTAGCTGGGGTGGGCATCGTGAGCCCTTCCCCCTGCCTCTTTCCTTTCTGATCATTTAGTTCTGATTTCTCCCTCCTTTTGTTCCCCTGTTGACAGTTTTAGAAACAGCTTGCCTTGCACGGATAAAAGAAAGCCAGTTAAGTCTACACAGTCTTGAGAAAGTAACAGTAGGAAATTTTTGCTTCAGACTTAATCTGAAACATTCTGTGATCTTCTCATGGAAGATTAAAAAGCACAAGAGAAACATCCAGCACTCTCCTGGAGCATAGAAATGGCCTATAATTGCTGACAATGGTTACACATTTGCCATTGTTCTAGAACATTCCCACAATATCTGTGGATGCCACCCCCTCACTTCACCCCTGCAGCCATGTAGGTGCTGGAAATCCAGTTAAGGTTCTCTGGAAGAGAAGCCAGTGCTCTTAACCATTGAGCCATCTCTCCAACCCGGGGAGATAGATATATGGCAGCAGATGGTGGTGGCGCACCCCTTTAATCCCAGCACTTGGGAGACAGAGGCAGGCAGAACTCTCTGAGTTTGAGGCCAGCCTGGTCTGCAGAGCAAGTTCCAGGACAGTAGGACTACACAGAGAAACCCTGTTTCAAAAACCAGAAGGGAAAAAAAAATGACATATGCCTCAACTGGGCCTGGTGACACTGATATGAGATCCCAGACATGCTGGAGGCTGCGGGGGGAGACTCACAGTTCAAGACAGGCTTGGGCAACTCAGTGACCCGGGTGTGGATCCAGGAGCAAGGGGCTAGGGGAGGAGCTCAGCCGCAGAGCACCTGCCTAGTACCCTAGAGGTCCTGCATTTAATCCCAGAACCTCAAAATACATAAAATAAATTAATAAAAACATGTGAGTATGGTTCAGCCAGCCATGGTGATCTCAGTACCCAAGGGGCTGAAGCAGGAGGATCCTGAGTACAAAATCAGTCTGAGCTACATAATGATACTATTTCGTGTGTGTGTGTATGTGTGTGTGTGTGTGTGTGTGTGTGTGTGTGTGAGAGAGAGAGAGAGAGAGAGAGAGAGAGAGAGAGAGAGAGAGAGAGATGATATTTTTAAAAACAAAATAAATAAGCCAGGCAGTGGTGGTGCAGGCCTTTAATCTCAGCACTCAGGTAGGCAAATCTCTGTGAGTTTGAGGCCAGCCTGGTCTTCAGAGTGAGTTCCAGGACAGCTGAAGATACACAGAGATACCCTGTGTCAAAAAAAAAGTGTGGCAATTTCTCAGAAAATTATGAAACAACCTTCTCTAAAACCACAAACACCACTTTTGGGTATATATCCAAAGGACGCTCAATCGTGCCACAAGGACATGTGCTCAACTATATTTATAGCATCATTGTTTGTCATAGTCAGAACCTGGAAACAACCTAAATGCCCTTCGAAGAATGGATAATGAAAATGTGGTACATTTACACAATGGAGTACTATACAGCAGAAAAAAATAACGACAGCTTGAATTTTGCAGGAAAATGAATAGAGTCTGAAAACATTATTTTGAGGGATGTAACCCAGAACCAGAAAGACAATTATCATATGTAGTCACTCATAGGTGGTTTTTAAACATAAAGCAAAGAAAAACCAGCCTACAAACCACAATGCCAGAGAATTTAGACAACAATGTGAACACTAAGAGAGACTTACATAAATATAATCTACATGGGAAGTAGAAAGTATAAAAAGACAAGATCTCCTGAGTAAATTGGGAGCATGGGAACCTTGGGAGAGGGTTGAAGGGGAGGGGAGAGGCAGAGAAGGGAGCAAAGAAAAATGTAGAGCTCAATAAAAAATTTTTAAAAAAGTGTTTCTTCAGCCAGGGCCATTTACTCATGTAGGTGACATTTGTTGGGGTTTGACCTTTGGAGGTCTGAGAGATGGCTGTTACGAGCACTTCTTTTTAGCTCCTGACACCCAGTGGTGGCTCTCAACCATTCACAACCCCAGTTTGCAGAGATCTGATACCCTTCCAACCACACACATATGCAAGAAAAAAACATTAAATAAAATATACATAGAATAATATACACATAAGATAAACCTTAAAATTTTAAGTGTAACATTAGAAGACATTTTTTAACATTAAACATCTTAAAAATTACAAAAAAGAGAAAATTAAAAATTCAGTGCATGTGGTGGTTTGAATGAGAATGGCCCCCATAGACTCATATATTTGAATGTTTGGTCTTGAGTTAGTGGACTGTTTAGGAAGGATTAGGAGGTGTGGTGTTGGCAAAAGCCACTCATTCATTCCCAGTTGCTCAAACCCAAAATAATCACACAGAAACTATATTATTTGCAATACTGTTTGGCCAATAGCTTAAGCGTATTTATATCCTAAACTAACCCATCTCCATTAATCTGTGCATCACCACGAGGTCATGGCCTACTGGCAAAGTTTCAGCAGGCTCCAGCAGAGGCATCTGTCTCCTGTGGCAGCTACATTGTGTCTCCCTGACTCGGCCTTCTTTCCTCCTCTATGTGCTTGGAATTCCTGCCTTGCTCTATTCTGCTAAGCTACTGGCTGAAACAGATTATTCATTAACCAATAAAAACAACCCAAATACAGAAGGCCTTCCCACACCAGTGTGGCCTTGTTGGAGGAGCTGTGTCACTGATGGTGGGCATTGAGGTTTCCTCTCATCTCATCGCTGGCTGTCCGGTAAATGTCTGGCAGCTCTGGCTGGCAGGAACTTTGGCTCTGAGATTGTCTTCATGACCCCCATACCTGGGTCCTATCTGTGGACCTCCCCAAATTAGGCCCAAGGGATTTTCTCAGTTTCCTAGTGAGTTACCGGACCCCAACAGATGACCATCAAGGGGGTTCTTTGAAGTCAGCCGACAGCTGGCATTCAGTGTTGCAGATAAACTCCTGTACAGCCGCAGATCTCTGCAGCTCCGGAACACGCCCTGTTTGCTTTTCACAAAAGCCGGACCTTACCCTCTGGACCCCACCTCCCTGCAGCCGTCCATCTACAGCTCTCCATCCGTGCACATCACAATCCCCAGAGGCTCGTAAAGATGCCAGTTCTGGGCATCAGTCAGTGACATACTTACCGTGCAGTCGTAAGGATCTGGGTGCGAATCTCCTGCACCCACATAAAAATTCAGTATAGAAAGCCAGATGGAGGTGGTACACACCTCTAATCCCTGCACTCGGGAGGCAGAGGCAGGTGGATCTCTGAGTTTGAAGTCAACCTGGTCTACAGTACAAGTTCTAGGATACTAAGGTCTACTTAAAAAAACTCTGTCACAAAAACCAAAAACAAACAAACAAAAACCAAGTACAGCAGTGCTAGGGAGGCAGACACGGGAGGAGCTCCAGAGCTCACTGGAGGGCCAGCCTCATCCAATCAGTGGGCTTCAGGGTCAATAGGAGACCTTGTCCCGCAAGGTGGAGGGCATTTGAGAAAAACATCTAATATCAATTTCTGGCCTACACACACACACACAAATATGTAAACACCAATCCCCAAGATGCTATTTTCAAGACACAGTTCCAAGAAAGCCTGATTTCACAGTTGAGGCCACAAAATAGCATTTTAATAGCGGGTGCAGGTGAATCTGGTGTGACAGTCACCTTAATTTAGGAGTCCTTGGCTAGGGGCCTCCAGCAAGAGAAATCTTTAGGGCTGGAGAGATGGCTCAGAGATTAAGAGAAATCTTTCATCAAAAGACTTTGTTTTTGTTTTTCAAAACATGGTTTTTCTTTGTGTAGCCCTGGCTGTCCTGGAGCTCACTCTGTAGAACCTGCTGCTCTAGAACTCAGAGATCCACCTGCCTCTGGCTCCTGGATTAAAGGCATGTGCCATCACCACCCAAGTAAAAGACTTATAAGACTCGGCATAGTAGTTCATATCATTAATCCCAGCACTTGAGAAAGTAGAGGCAGGGGCTGGAGAGATGGCTCAGTGGTTAAGAGCATTGCTTGCTCTTCCAAAGGTTCTGAGTTCAATGCCCAGCAACCACATGGTGGCCCACAACCATCTGTAATGAGGTCTGGTGCCCTCTTCTGGCCTGCAGACATACACACAGACAGAATATTGTATACATAATAAATAAATAAATAAATAAATAAGAAAGTAGAGGCAGGTGGATCTCTGTGAGCTCCAGGCCAGCCAAGACTACATAGTAAGACTTTGCACCCTCATCTCCCCCCTCACATATCTCCACTCCAAAAAAGGCTTCTGCCTGGGACAGCTGAAATGGCCCAGCAGGTTAAAGGTTCTTGCCTCAAAAGTCAAGTGACCTGCAATTAGGTCACGGAACCCATGTAAAGGTGGAAAGAGAAAAATTGGTCCCCCAGTGCTGTCCTCTGTACCATGTACTGTGCTGGCACACGTCCCCCCATACACCGTGCACACGGGCACTCACAGTAAGATTGTTTAAAGCTCTCTGCCTCTGCCAAGGGGTGGGAAGGAAGAAAGAGTTCTCACTTTCCAGATAGTTTTATAATAAACTGGCATCAATCAGGTCTGATAATACAGGTCTGTAACTCCATCTACTTGGAAGACTGAAGCAGGAAGGGCACAAGTTCAAAGCCAGCCTGAGCTACATTGAGCCTACTGAAACCTAGCTTGAAAATAAAACATAAAAAGAGGGCTGGTTGTGTTGCTCAGTGAGCCCCTGTGTAGAATCCCCCAGTGAGGGGCTGGGGGCGTAGCTCAGTGGTAGAGCCCCTGCCTAGACTCCTGCAGTGAGGGGCTGGGGGTGTGGCTCAATGGCAGAGCCCTTGCCTAGAATCCCCCAGTGAGGGGCTGGGGGTGTGGCTCAGTGGTAGAGCCCCTGCCTAGACTCCTGCAGTGAGGGGCTGGGGGTGTGGCTCAGTGGTAGAGCCCCTGCCTAGAAACCCCCAGTGAGGGCTGGGGGTTTGACTCAGCAGTGGGATGATTACCTAGTACATGTGAGGCCCTAGGTTCAGTCCCTATTACCAAAACATAAATAACTAAATAAACTGCTACTTTCAGATCATTCAGCCTCACTTATTACCTAGTCTAGAAACCATAGCATCATTGGAGACATGGATGACAGGCCACATCAACGAAGAACAAATAACTTCTCTGATTGGAAATTAAAAATGGTCGCATGAATCTCTTACCAGAGAAAATCTTCCTCCAAGCTCCCTCCTCCATGCACCCTCCTCCAACAAGGCAGACTGCACAGAGACTTCATTTGCACAACTTTATTTTACACTCACACATTTACAGTCATTGATCATTGTATCAATGTGCTACTTCCACGAAGGCGTCTCAAGGATTGTCTCAAGAAAAGCATCTGGCGGTGGACTGATTCACTGACAAATGTTTAACAACTGATCACAGTTTCTGGATCAAGAAAACTGAAGTGGGGAAAAGAGCATGTAAACTCACAAGGGTTGGCAATCCAGAACGGAAAACCTGCTGTGTACCAGGTTAGCCCAGGTTAGCAAGGGACCTCGCTGTCACAGCTGAACAGGAAAGCGAAACACATAGATGCAGACCCATTTTGAATATTGTGTTACAGGACATGCAGGGGACCAAACCGGTTCCTTCCGACTTTTCTCCTCCAAGTTCACACCTACAAGAAACTTAGAGAGGAGGGGGGCACACACCCACCCGACACCTCATTAGAAAACTATGTTGCAAGAGGAAGGATCTGAGTTTGATCCCCAGAACCTGTGCAAAAACAAACAAACAAAAAAGTCAACATTGTAGAACAGGCTTGTAGCCCCAGTGCTGGGGGCATCCTTGTGGTCCACTGCCCCGCCAGCCTCCTAGCCAGTTTCAGGACAGTGAGAGACTGTGTCTCATAAAATGGTGGATGGTGGCTGAGAAGTGACACCCAAAGTAACCCTCTGCCTCCACATACACACACATGCACAGATGGACACACACACATACACAGAAAAATACAACTATATACAAAATACAGAGTCAATGGCTAGTTACAGTTATCCTATACACACAAGGGAATATTCCAATATTTTGGATTACAACACAGTTGAGTTTTCATTTTCCTACACTTTAAACAAAATGTTCTTATTTACTTATTATTTTGAGGCAGGGTTTTACTCTGTAGCCCAAGCTGGCCTTGAACTCATAGCAATTCTCCTGCCTCAGCCTCTACATGCTGGGATTACAGCCATGTGTCACCACAGCTGCTTCTTTTGAATGTTAATTTTTTTATTATATTTATTTCCTGGGGGTGTACTTGTGCCATGAAATAATTGTGGAGATCAGAGGTGAACTCTCAGGTGTTGTTTCTCTCTTTCAACTATGTGGGTGTTGGGGATTGAACCCAGGGACTCAGACTTGATGGCAAGCCCCTGCCCCTTTTCTCATTGAGTCATATCTCCAGCATCTCTTTCATGCTTAGAAACCACAGATGGCAAAGACGCCATTCTCTCTCCTTCACACATACACAGAATGGTACATAGCAGCATGCTCAGATTTAATGGCACTAAATTCAGAGGACAGAAATCCGTCCATTTAAAAGAAACTTTTGAAAAGAGAGAGATTTTTCCTTTCTTCCTATAATGTGAGCATCTGACTTAAGCCTCAATGATAGGGGGTCTCTAAGAAGTCAACAGAATTAAGAGCTAAACGCTGATTTTTCTCTACCAACCTCTCCCCCACCCTCAGGCTTTCTGAGAGAGGCATCGCTCCATTTGGGAACTAAAGTGCTGTTTTTATTCCATTTTGTTTTTTATTGGTTCTGGAGGTTATACCCAGGGCAAATGCTAGGCAGGAGCTCTGCCATTGAGCCACGCCCCCAACTCCTCACTGGGGGATTCCCAGCCGAGAAGCTCACAGGTTCAGATAGGCGGGCTGGCCAGCAAGTCCTTGGGATCGACTTGTCTCCACCACCAATGCTGGTGTTACAGGCACAGGCAGACACACATGACCTTTTCACATGAGTCCTAAGGATTAGAACTTGGGTCCTTGTGTTTATACTGCAAGCCCTCCTTCCCTCTGAGTCATCTCCTCTGCCCTCCATTTTCTTTAAAGACTCTTGAAATCTGAAGAATTCAAGGGCAAGCAGATGTTTGGTTTTTCTCCAAAATCAACTCTTGGGACCTAACCAACTTCTAGCTAGGCTGCTGAAGGACAGAAGTTGAAGAATACACAAAGCAAGCTTCAAAGAGCACTTACCGAGTGCTTACAGCACAAGGGACAAAATGGCCACCCTGCCCTTCTGGACTTCAGGCTCTACAAGGCAGCTGGGCCTCCAGAAGAAAAAGCAGAGGATAGAGGAAAATAAAGGCTAAATGTTGTTAAACATAACCAAGAGCATTTGTGTGGGTAAAAGGGAAAGATTGCACTAGCATTTTCCAAAGCTACTTATCACCTCTTCCACCTTTGAGGGCAAGCAGAGGTGAAAAGAAGCTCGTACTGAGGAAAAGACACAGAAAGAGATACCCCAGCACATACACCTCCTAAGGCCTTACATCCATTACCTGTGTGGGTCAGAGCACAGGTTAACAGGCCCCTACATAGTCCAAAGTCACGTTTCATTCAACCACAAAGAAAAAGTTTGCTTCCAACTTGAAACTTCTTTCTCGATGCTCTTCCACCTCCTCAGGCACAGGGTTCCCCAAATCATAGCTTTCTGGAATCTGTGGATAAATCAGAATATCCCCAGAAGGGTCAGACATAATTAGATATTTACTGCCTGGGAACCTTCTGAGTCCAGGACCATGCTCACCCCTGTTCCCACCCAGTCAAGCCCTAGAAACAGCAGCCTTAGAGTCCTGCACCCTAACAAATAACAGAATATCAAATTATAAACTTTTATGTAGTGCAGGCTGATCGTTGACTCTCAGCCCTCTGCTTCAGTGTCTGAAGTGCTGGGGTTATACGATTACAATGCCCCAAAACCATTACATTGCAATGGAAGGAAGTGGGTAGGATAGTCATGGGTTGACAGAGACAGCAATGATGCCTAGCAAGGGCTCTAGGAGGGAGGGTTAGGCTCTCACTCACTAACCCCCACCTGGGAGGGGGTTTCAAACACTGCCCCTATGTACTGGCATCCTGTGAGCCCCCTGGCCCCACACTGCACCCCTGTTTTAACTAACCACATCATGTCTATATGCACTCACCTTTGGAAACACGAGGGAAGCCTCTTGGCTTGGTCTTCTGAGCACTGGAAGCTGAAGCAGGTGCATCAGCAGGCTGGGGCCCGGAAGGAGCCCTTTGAACCAACATGGCCCTTCTAGAACCAGGCCCTTTCTTGGGAATCACCGGTTTGTTCTTGGTAGCTTCAGAATCAATCAGAACATAAGAGAGAGAGCCCATGCCCATCTTCTTCTTCTTCCTCATGGGGGCAGGGATCTTATTTGAGGCCCAGGTCATGGCTTTCTTCTTTGGAGGGCTCTCAGAACCACCATCTTGATCTGAGTCCTCCAGATTCCCAGGGGTCTCTGCTGTGGCCAGTGAACGCCGAGGAAGATCGTTGGGATCCTTCCAGACTCTTTTCTTCTTCCAAACTGTGTCCTCCTGCTTCACAAAGGGTTTTTTGTTGCCCTTGACAGACTCCGGGATCTCTGAGTTTCGGGCAACTGCAGCTTCAGCACCTTCCAAATTCGCCTTATTGCAATTGTTGCCTTGGGGTTTTCTCCAGCATATTAGTTCTTGTTTAGGATTTTTTTTCTGCTTCTTTCTCCTGGAGCGAATCTTACCTCCAGTCCTGCGAAATAGGGGTTTTGGAGAGTCACCACGGTCCTCTGCATTCTTCCAGTACTTTCGGTCCTCCATCTTGAAAGTTGAGCCCACCTCTACACCCAGTCCGGGTTCCTTCTTTACCCTCCTCGCTGTTGACGCCCAAGTTGCCATCAGCTCGGCCTCCTCGGCCCTTGCTTCTTCCTCCCGATTACGGATTTCTGCATCCATGTAGAAGATAACCTGTACCACGGCGCCCAGGAGCAACCCCATGGCTTCTGCCCAGTTCGGTGGAGGCTGGTTTGGGTTCGGGAATGATGGATGGTGGTTAAGCCTCAAGAGACGCACCACGTCCTCCCAAGTGCGCCCTTCAGCATCCAGGAATTCGTTCAGATTTTTTAAAAACTCGGCATCTTGGGTGGGGTCTCTGCAGACCACTTTCCAGACACCACCCTTCCCCGGGAACTCACGGGGTATAGAGCTCAGGTTCACACCCTCGCTAACCTCAACAAGCGCAGCTTTGACGTTCTCCTGCCGCAAAAAAATTTTGTTGACCACACGGTATGTGCCCAGCGGCAAGAGGACCCCATTCAAGGTCTCCTCAATTTCTGCATGGCTACAGTGCTCAGGAATACCAGTCACCAACAGGGACCTGTGGATGTCCAGTCCCATGCCCCGGCACCAGTCTTCCAGCAAGCTCATCGCCATGGGCTCCGACATCTTCCTGCTCTACCTGTGCATGGAACAAAGAATCTGTGAGCGAGAGGAGTGGAGGTGAGCTGGTCCCCAAATATGAATCTCGCAAGGTGACAAGACAGTGAGGTCAGATTCTCTGGAAGATGAACAAAACCATAGATCTCCCTTGTCTCTTACACAGCTGGCCTTGTAAGAGACCAGACTCCTCTCCCCTCAAGATCCTCCTCCCTAACCTGGGCCCCTGGTGCTCACGTGTACCGGATATGGTGCAATCGGCCCTGGCCCCTTCCTGGAGTCTGGAGCGCTGCTGGTTCACGGGGATGTTCTGGCCACCCCCGCTTCCGACAGTCCAGGCAGGCCAAGGACAGGAGGCTAGATTGCGGAGAGCAGGTTCAGGCCCCAAAGAGCCAGGAAGTTGTGTCTATGCCCGGCTCCAGCTCCAGTTTACACGGGTCAAACGGCCTTGATCCCCTCTGAACCCCACCAAGCTGGCGCTGGCTGGCGTTGAAGAGCGCTCATGCGCACTTTGCTTCCTCAGATCTGCATCCCCGGCGGTCTCCATGGCAACCAGTCACTGGTTGCTAGGCATCATTGCTGTCTAGCTGTGGGTTATGTAGTTGGGCTTAATAAGAAAGATGGACAAAAGATTTGGCCACTGGGACTGTTCAGATGTCCACTGGACAAAAAGTCCGTACCTACATCCCTCCAGGCCTATTTTTTACCGCTATTTTTTCTCTTTAAATTTATATATAATATAAAGTATATTATATATATAAACACACATGTGCGCACGCATATATCTCACCCTCACACCTCAGAAAGGGTCCTACTGAGGAGCCCTAGTTGTCTGTCCTTGAACCTTCCATGTAGATGAGGCTGGCCTGGAACTCACAGAGATCAACATTCCTCTATTTCCAAGGGTACTAGTATTAAAGGCATGTGCCACCATGTCTGACAACTTTTATAATTTTTAAATTATTATTTTGGAGTTTGGGGGTTTTTGCTCCTTTTTTGTTTGTTTTGTTTTTGCTAGAATACAAAGTAACGGGGGCTGGAAAGATAGCTCAGGGGTTAGCGCTGGCAGCTCTTGCATAGAACCAGGTTTAATTCCCAGCAGCCAACAGTTCTGGGAATCTGATACCATCTTCTGGCCTCTGTGGGTACTGCATACATGTGGGGCACAGATACACATGTAGGCAAAACACCCACGCAATTAAAATAAATAACTTAAACCTCTGGGTACAACCCGGCAATAGAACGCTTTAAGCCTCTGGAGTGAATCACAGCACTGTTGGATAAGCAAGCAAAGAAATAAGGAAGAAAACTACTTACCTTACGAAATTCACTAAAGTTGAGGTAACTTAGACAAAAACTCCCATGACTAGGATTATGTTTGAATTTAAGCAACCACATCACAAGTAACTATAAAGAAGCAACTTCTGTTAACCTAGAAACTGAGATTTACCCCGTAGACTAAGAATAATCAGAAGACTCTGTCATCAAAAATGAAACTGAAGGCCAGGCAGTGGTGACGCAGGCCTTTAATCCCAGCATTCAGGAGGCAGAGACAGGTGGATCTCTGAGTTCAAGAGCAACCTGGTTTACATAGCAAGTTCCAGGCCAGCCAGGGCTACACAGAGAAACTCTAAATAAAGAAAGTGGAAAACAATCAAGGAAGGTACCAACATTGACATCTGGCCACCACAAGCACACTTGTGCAAGCAAACCCTGCCTCCAACACACAAACACAAAAATAGTGCATTTGAATTATAGTGCTCAAATGAAATGTGAGCTTGTGGAAAGTCATATTTCTAAGACTCTGCATTTCAAATGGATTTCATTTGTGAGTATGTGTGTGTCAGGGTGTTTGCGTCAAGGCACACGTGTGGAAGTTGGAGGACAGCTTGCTGGAGACAGTGCTCTCCTTCCATGTGGACTGAACTCAGGTCCCAGGCTTGTGCAGGGAACACTTTTACCTGCTGAGCCTCCTCACCATCCCAAATCTTGTGCCTCATTTGTCATTCTATGCAGTTGTAATGGGTGAAACTAAGAAAATGATTAACTGGAAAACAATAAAAATGAGATGTAAAAATATTTTAAATAAGTGAAATATGAACCAATATTATGTGTATTCATATATATAGAGAGAGAGAATTTAAGAGAAAAAAATTAAAATGTATTTATGGCCTAGTGTGGTGGCTCACACCTTTAATCCCAGAATTTGGGAGGCAGAGGCAGAACTCTGTGAGTTCCAGGCCAGACTATGCTAGATAGTGAGACTCTCACGCTGGAGCGGCAGCTCAATGAATGAAAGCTCTGGCTGTTCTTGGATAGGACCCTGGTTCCATTCGCAGCACTCACACAACCATCTGTAAGTCCAACTCCAAGGAATATGACTCCCTCTTCAGGTCACCTTGGTTACCAAGTGCACATATGTTGCACATACATACAAGCAGGTAAACAATTATGCACATAAAATAAAAATTGTGAATGTAGGATCTCTTGAGTTCAAAGCCAGCCTGGTCTACATAGTGAGTTCTAGGACTACCAGAGCTACACAGAGAAACCCTGTCTTGAAAAATATTTAAAAAGGGAGGGGGAAAATGTAAATAAATTAAATTAAAATGTATTTATAAAGCCAGGCATAGTGGTATGTGCCTGTTATCCCAGGAGGAGAATCCCAGAAAGTTCAAGGAATGTCAGGGATGCAAATGAAGGATCAGGCTGATTGAGGTTATGTAATGACTGTGTCTCAATAATCAATTAATTAATTGATTAATTAAATGTCAGCATAGTGGGGCACATCTGTGATCCCTTGGCAGACGGATTAAGGGTTCAAGGTCAGCTTGCAGTGTTTAATCCCAACACTCAGGAAGGAAGCAGAGGCAGGTGGGATCTCTGAGTTCAAGGCCAGCCTGGTCTACAGAGAGAGTTCTAGGACAGCCAGGGCTGCCACACAGAGAAACCCTGTCTCAAAATGAGAGAGGAAGAGAGAGCTCAAGGTCATCCTTACATACATGCTTTTCAAATTTGAGGCCAGTCTAGGCTTTGAGAGACTGCCTCAGTAAAAATAAATAGATAAATAAATAAATAAGTCATGTTCATGTAGAAAAAAATACATAAATACATAAATAGAGAAACTTTATATGTGTGTGTGTTTATATACACACAGGTGCTTAATGACATCAATTGCCTGCCCGATCTCATACTAAGGACCCACCCTGATTGCCAGAGGATTTAAAAATAGTTCTAAAGCATCCCTAATAGGAATCTTATTGTGGTTTCCATGACGATACATAGCCCTTTGGTTTCCATGACAACATTTTGCAGAGTGGTTTCCAAGACAACACATCTCTGTGACTCCAACCTTTGTCCATTTCTGCTTTGTGTTTGGGGCTACTTTTTTATCTTCTTCCTCTCCCTTTAGCCTTTGGGTTTCTTTTGTTTGATTGGTTTTGTTTTTGCTTGGAAATGAGATGTCATATTGCCCACGCTGGCCTCACACTTGCTATTTAGCCAAGGATGGCTTTGAGCTTCTGATCCCATCGACTCTGCTTCCTCCCTAGTGCTATTGCAGACATGAGTCAGCATGTCCAGCTCCATTTCTTTTGCTTTAAGACAAGTTCTGACTGTGTGGCTCAGGCTGGCTTCAAATTCAAGCGCCCCCCACACACACATACACATCAGCACCCTGAGTCCTGGGATGGAAGGCCTGTGCCATTTTACCTGGCTAGACTTCGGGTTTCCCTTTTACCCTGCTGTATAGTTTAGTTGAGAACCCATCAAATTTCTAGAAATACCAATTCCAGAGAAAGTTTAGGGGGTGTCTTAGTTTGTTTTCTATTGCTGTGATAAACGCCATGACCAAAAAGCCACTTGAGGAGCAAAAGGTGTCTTTCTGCTTGCAGTTGTAGTCCCTCACTGAGAAAGGTTGGGCAAGAACCTTGATCAGAGACTCCATGGGGAGGCCATGGAGGAACACTGCTTACTGGATTGCTCAGCTTGCTTCCTTATACAACCAGGGGTAGCACCGCCCACCGGAGGCTGAGCCTTCCCCCACATCAGTTGTCAATTGGCTTGCCTCTAGGCCAATCTGATAGGGGAATTTTCTCAGTCCGGATTTCCCCTTCTCAGATGAACCTAGCATGTGTCAAGTCAACAGCAACAAATAATAATCATAGTCACAATAAGTAAAAGTAACCAAAACAGGAGTAGATGGGTTCCTCCTAGATTCCCTTTTTCCAAAAAGTTGTGCTAGTCCACCCACCTTGGGGACAGAGATGGTCGATGAACGTCGTCTTGTCCTGTGTTCTATCAGGGATCCTCTTGTGCTCAAGGCTTTTCCATTTAACTTGGTTCCTCAAAAGCCCAGAGTCTCACCATCTTTCTACAGCTGACCAAAAGCAACTTGGAGAAAGTCTTAGTTAGGGTTCCTAATGCTGCAGCAAAACGCCACGACCATAGGCGAGTTGGGGAGGAGAGGGTTTATTTGCTTACACCTTGGCTTCACTAGGCATCAGTGAAGGAAGTTAGGACAGGAACTCAAGCAGGGCAGGATCCTGGAGGCAGGAACTGATTACAGAGGCGGTAGAGGGTGCTGCTTACTGGTTTGCTTTCCCTGCCTTGCTCTGCCGCCTTCTTATGGAATCCAGGACCAGCAACATAGGGATGGCTCCACCCACCACGAGCTGAGCTCTCTCCCTCAACAATCAGTAAGTGAGAAAATACCTCACAACTGGATCTCATGGAGGTATTTCCTCAAGTGAGGCTCCTTCCTATCTGATGATTCTAGCTTGTGTCTCATTGACACGCAAAACCAGCCAGTAAAGGAAGGAAAGGGTTTATTTCATCTTACACTTCCAGGCCACAGCCCATCATTGAGGAAGTCAGCCCGGAACTCCAGCAGGAACCTGGAGGAATATGAAAGAGGTCTTCTCTCTTTACTTCTCTCTCTCCCTCCCTCCCTATCTCCTCTCATTTTTTGTTTTGTTTTGTTTTTGTTTGTTTGTTTTGTTTTTGTTTTTCAAGACAGGATTTCTCTGTGCATCTCTTGGCTGTTCTGGAACTCACTCTGTAGACCAGGCTAGCCTCAAACTCACAGAGATCCGCCTGCCCCTGCTTTGGGCTGGGATGGAAGGCCTGCATGCCACCATGACCATCAGCCAATGGCACCACTCTCAGGGGCCTGAACCTTCTCACCCCAGTCATCACAATGGCCCCACAGGCCAGTGAGTTCCATCCCTGGACAGCCACACAAATACACAATAATAATAAATAACAATTTCTAATTTTTAAAAAACTGCAAGAGCTGGAAAGATGACTCTGCTCTCAACAACACTGACTGCTCTTCCAGAACACCCAGGTTCTATGCCCAGCATCCACATGGTAGCTCACAACCATCTGCAATTCCAATTCTAGGGGGACCAATACCCTCTTCTGACTTTCTCAAGGCACTGCATACATGTGGTAGGCATACACACATGTAGACAAAACATCCACACATAAAATAAAGTGCTTTTAATTTTCTTTTTGTGGGACTAGAGAGATAGCTCAGCATGTACTACTCTTGCAGAGGGCCTGAGTTTAGTTCCCAGCACCCATATCCAGCAACTCATGTCTGCCTGTAAGAAGTCCTGTTCTAAGAGATTCAACTCATGGTTGCCTGTAAGAAGTCCAACTCTAAGGGATTCAACGTACTCTGCCTCCATGAGCTCAGACACATACAAATGCACATAAGTAAAAAATTAAAAGAGCTAATCTTTTAAATTGTTATTTGAGTAGCTGAGTTGAATTTCATATCAGATCAGTTAAATGAATTTTCTTGTCATTGGAACAGAACTTCCAAAATGACCCTAACATACTTACTCTGTTTTTAAATTTTTAACATTATTGTATGTGTATGTGCATGCATGCAAGAACACATATGACGTATGTATGTGTGAAGCAAGTGTGCAATGTCACACTAGTCTTAAACTAGTCTTAAACTAGTAGAAACAGTTTAAGAATACCCATTCTTAAGCCAGGGGGTTGTTATGCACGCCTTTAATCCCAGCACTCAGGAGAGAGAAGCAGACAGATCTCCAAGTTTGAGGTCAGCCTGGTCTACAGAGTGAGTTCCAGGACAGCCAGGGCTACACAGAGAACCCCTGTCTTTTAAAAAAAAGGAAGGAAGGAAGGACAGAGGGAAGGAAGGAAGAGAGGGAGAGAAGGTTGTAGGGAGGGAGGGAGGAAAAGAAAAGAAAAGAACCCAGTGGTTCAGCAGCTTCATCTTGGCAACCTTATCCTGGCCCTTTCTGAGTTTCTTCTCACCAGGTTTCTGTAAATAACTGACAAAGTCTGAGGACTACGTGGAGGGAGAGGAGATATGTTCTGTGGGATGAGGCTCATGTTACAGCACCAGCTGCCGGCCTGGACTGCCTGGGAATAAGCACTGTGGCAGCTGGCTTGCGCTGGAACAGCATTCCAGAGAGAAGCTGTAGCCACAAAACCAGGAACCCGGGCCGGGCTTTTTGTTTTGTTTGTTTTTAGTTCGGATTACTAATGCTGAGATGAAACACCATGATTAAAGCAGGTTGGGGAGAAAGGGGTTTATTCGGTTTACACTTCCACGTCATTATTCATCACCAAAGGAAGGCAGGGCAGGAGCTCGTACAAGGCAGGGACTTGGAGGCAAGAGCTGGTGCAGGGGCTATGAAGGAATGCTGCTTACTGATGTGTTTCTCATGGCCTACTCATAAAAACCAGGGACCACTAACCCAAGGACGGCACAACCTATGATGGGCTTGACCCTCCTCCATTAATCATTACTTGAGAAAATGCCTTACAGGGGCTGGAGAGATGGCTCAGACATTAAGAGCACTAGATGCTCTTCCAGAGGACCTGAGTTCAATTCCCAGCA
>JAQHUG010000423.1:1173518-1195284 GCA_028555095.1 Dicrostonyx torquatus | reverse complement strand
CAAATAGTGCAGGATCCTGAAGGCAGGAGCTGATTCAGAGGCCATGGAGGGAGCTGCTTACTGGCTTGTTTTCCATGGCTTTCTCAGGCCACCTTCTTTTTTTTTCTCCCAACCTTGAACTCACAGAGATCCACCTGCCTCTGCCTCCCAAGTGCTGGGATTAAAGATGTGTGCCACCACCACCCAGCCATCATATCTTCTTATAAAACCCAGGACCAGCAACCCAGGGATGACATCACCCACCATATGTGGGCCCTCCTTCAATTATCACTAATTGAGAAAATGCCTTACAGCTGGATGTCGTGGAGGCATTTCCTCAACTGAGTCTCCCTCTGCTGATCTAACTTGTGTCAGGTTGACACACAAAACCAGTCAGTACAAAGTTATTGTGTGTATACCTGTGTATGTGCAGGTGTTTGTACATGTATGTGCATATGGAAACCAGGAGTTGACATAGGTGTGTCTTCCTTGAGGCCAGATGGTGTCTGAACTCCCTAGAAAGGGAGTTACAGAAAGTTGAGAGCCACCTGGCATGGGAGCTGAGAATCAAACCTGGGTCCTCTGGAAAAGCAGTGTTCTTAACCTTTGAGCCGCCCCTCCAGATCCTCTCTACCTTATTTTTTGACACAAGGTCTTTCACTGAACCCGGAGCCCACTGATTCGGCAAGGCTGCCTGCCCAGCAAGTCCCAAGATCCAGAATCCTCCTCCCCAGCACTGGGATTACAGAAACACTGTGTCAGGCTTACACATGGTGCTGGAGACTCAACTCAGCTCCTTGTACTTACATGGCAAGCTCTTTAGCATTTGCTGCCCCCCCCCCCGTTAAAAATTGCCTTCAAGTGACCACAAGTTTGAGGTTACCTTTGTGGTTACAGCAGCCAAGTAAATGCTAAAATCATTTCCTAGAATGTTTCACAGATGAAAACTTGAGCCCCAGCAGTGTAAAATACTGTTGCTAAGAGACTCACAAACCAAATGCACAGAACACAGTCAGGTAGGCTTCTCTCATTTGTGAAGGGCTGGGGGTGTGGCTCAGTGGTAGAGCCCCTGCCTAGAATCCCCCAGTGAGAGGCTGGGGTGTGGCTCAGTGGCAGAGCCCCTGCCTAGAGTGCCCCAGTGAGGTTCATACCTCACCAGCCCTGTGTCTTACATTTTGTTTGTTTGGTTTTTGGTTTTCTTTTCTTTTCTTTCTTTCTTTCTTCTTTTTTTTTTCTCCCCCCAAGACAGGGTTTCTCTGTGTAACTGTCCTGACTGTCCTGGAACTAGCTCTGTAGATCAGGCTGACCTCGAACTCACTGAGATCTGACTGCCTCTGCCTCCCGAGTGCTGGGATTAAAGACATGTGCCACCACCACCTGTGGTTTTTGGTTTTCTGAGACAGGGTTTCTCTGTGTAGCTCTGGTTGTCCTGGAACTTGTTCTGTAGACCAGGCTGGCCTCGAACTCAGACAGATCCGCCTGCCTGTGCCTCCCCAGTGCTGGGATTACAGGCATATGCCACCACCTCCCAACCTGTACCTTACTTTTTATTGACAAGGAGCTTGTCAATTTGGCCAGACGGTCTGGCCAGGACCAGGAGCACTCTGTCTCTATGTCCCCAGTGCTGGGAGTACAAGCATATGCTGGCCACACCCAATTTTTTACCTGGATACTGGGAATCCAAACTTGAGTCCTCATGTTTGTACAGCCTGCATTTTACCAATTGAGCCATCTCCCTAGCCCTGTAGATGTAGATGTGGCTGGCCTTGAACTTGTGAGTCTCCTGCCTCCACCTCTCCAGCATCAGCGTGCTAGAATATGCTGCCACAACGGGCTTGAGGCTTTCCTTTAAAGACTGTACAGCCTTTAGAAGTCAAGGTCTGACTGCCAGCAGTAGGTCACCAGAGAAGGGCTTTGAAGGTCCTATCCCACTATGTTCTAGCAGTGGAATCTCTGCTTCTTGATTTGTCACCACGGCAACAGGCTGTTATTCCTCCATGACGCTACACCTTTCCCAGCTCGATGGACCGAGTTCTCTCTGAAGTTATAAGTCTGAAGCATTTCTCCCCTAAACTGTTTCTGAATACTAACGGTGTTCTGTACTTTGGTCATCTTAGGAGTGCAGGTGGTACCTTCAGGCCCAATGAGTGATTGATACCTCTGAAAGAAATGGGTGTTCAGGAAAAAAGCCCCAAAAGTCAGGCTCTAATTCATCCTCTATCTGTACCAACCTCAATGCCTCTTGATGTCACCAGAAAGAAAAATGGTACAGAACCCACGAAGAGCTGTCATCCCAAAAGAGAAAAGACTTCCTGCGTTCTCCAGTTCCCCCTTCTTGCTTTTACGTATTGGAGGGGCTTCTTCATCAAAGCAAACACTCCACTCCTGAAGGAGGACCCACGTCAGAGCTGAACTACCCGCTCACAGGACTCTCCTTTAGGGCACAAGACAGCCTAGTATTTATATAGCTCCTACAGGCAAGGAGTGCATGGCCGCCCATGGTGGTGCACACCTTTAACCTCAGCACTTCGAGATAGAAACAGGGGATCTCTGTGAGCTGGAGGCCAGACTGATCTACACAGTCAGGGCTACATAGAGAAAGCCTGTCTTAAAACGAAAAGGTTCTGTGGGTAGTTCTACTGGGTAACTTGGAGTCAAGCATCAGATCTCAAGGTACAGGCAGAGACTCAGACGCCAGAGTAGCCATTCTCAGACTGGCCATGTCCTCCAGTCACCTGGGTAGCTTTTGACCACAGATTTAGGAAGCCCATCCGCGAAATGTCTCAGTAGATGCATGGTGGGCCCAGGAATATGCATTTTCTCGCAGATTCCCAGGAGCTCCTGAAGCAGCCAGGCTCTGACTCTGGATTTCCAAGCCAATTGCACGGGGAAATGGTGGTGAGCATGTGGTTTGAACCCGCGGCCCCTGAGCGCCCTCTCGTGGTAAAATGGGGCCTCTGCAGCTCTTGTGAGCTGACGCCTCTGTGTAACTGAATGCTAGGAGGAGCATCCTGGGGAAAATGGGAGTACTCTTCACTAAGGATCTGGGCTTTCTGTAGGCATCAGACTCTGGATACCGGAAGGGTGACGTTATAGGGCCCCAGAACCCTCACTTTCCCTTTATTGCACCTATTCACGACCCTAGGAATCTACAGCGCTGATGTCCTTTTCTGAGACAGCTGTAAGACAGGATAGAGGTGGTGCCAGGCAAAGACATACATCCAGAAAATCTGCATGGATCACTCCACCCCCAGCTTCCTCTTCCTAAATTCTGCTCTCTAGAATTCTATTAGCCAGAAGTCCTGCTAGAGCCAGGTGGTCTTTTGTTTTGAAGTTTTCGTCTAGGGCTTTTGTTTCCTTGTTTGTTCTTTCACTGTATTTTTGGGGAGTGGGGTAGGGGTGGAGTTGGGTGGGATGTGTGTGTGAGCGCGTATATGTGTTTGGAAATGCTACTGCCGTGACTCACGTTTGTAGGTCAGAGTTCAGCTGGAATAGAACTCGGGTTCTATCCTTGCTTGCAAGCTCCTCCATGCCTTAAGCCCATCGAGAGCTGAGTCTTGTTTTGTAGCCCCAGCTCACCTGGAACTTCTGTTCCCCCTGCTTTCGCTTCCTGAGTACTCAGATTACAGATGTGTGCCGCTACATGAGGTAACTGGTCTTTTGGTGACACTGCTTCCCCCAATGGAAAGCCTTGATCCTTGCACAGAAAGGGCCAGTAATTACACGCTGATAGTTGCACGCTTGACTTGTAGCTTTAGCTTTGCAGTGGCTGGGGCCTCTCAGCTGATGCTTCTCCCCTCAGGCATATATCTGCCACAGGCCTCTGTCGCCTCTACCGTCCACAGGCTTCTGCCTTGGGGGTCTTTTCCAGTCAGCAGCTCTGGATATCTAACACATAGATCTTATCTTTATCTAGGGAGTCCGTTACCTGTCGCTTCACCCAGAAACGCAGCCTGGAGGAATCCGCATAGCGCAGCGTGCGCTGTGGTTGCCTTTCCCGCCGCCAGGGGGCAGCCGTGTCCCACCCACCTATATCACTTGGGGCTCCCTGTAGGTTGCACCTGCTCCAACGCTCGGACTACAACCTCAGGGCCCTCCTTCTGTTTTTCTTTACTCGACCCTCGGCTCCCTCCAGAGACTATGGTTCTGGAATGTTCCTCACCAAGTGCATCTGGGGTCTGGTTTAGCCAAGGCAAAAGAGTTATCCGTTGTAACCATTCAACAACCGCCAATCGGAACTACACTGTTTGCCGCACATGGTGATAGGCACTGGGGACGCTGTGGGATACACCCCACTCCCTCTGCTGGGAGCTGACTCTTAAGAGGCTCTGCTTTCCCTCCACCTGCTCACCCACTTTCCTCTAGCCAGACAGGACCCCAAAGACCTAGCCCCAGAGGCTATTGATCTTGGATGGTGCACTAGGGCTGGAAAAGTTGGGGAGGAAGACTGCTCAAGAGCAGCAACATGGACGAACCAAACCCCCTGAACTGTCTTCAGCAGAATTGCCTCTGGGTTTGGGGTCTCCAGACTCCAGTGACCTGCGTTCCAGGCTGTCGGCTTTTCAGAGGAGGTACCTCCAACGCAGGAGAGCTGTTATTTCATCCTCGTGTTGCACCCCTAAAAGCGCCCATTTATGTAGTTGGTAAGTGTGTCAAGGTGCAGTCAGAGTTCTCACTATGGAGAGCGTCACTTTCTAAACAGGGTCGTCAGGGAGCCCTATTTGGGAATGTGACATTTGAAGTGACATGTCCTGGGGAAGGGCATTTCAGGCAGCTGGAACAGCATGTGCAAAGACCCTAAGGTTGGAGCGACCAGTAAGTACGTCTTAGGGCCTGGAGGTTAAAGTCACTAAAACACTCAGAAGGCATTGTGGGAAATTAGGCAGGGATTGGAGGAGATAACGTGTGTGGACCACAATGACAAAAACTTTCAGTGACCATAGAAATGTTCTGTACCTATAATGAGCAATGTGGCACCACTGGCCACATGAAGCACTTGAGCTCATATGGATGGGACTGTCAAAATAATACAAATGTTTTGCTTTATTTCATTTAGATTCTATGTAAATTAAGTGGCTCCTAGGTGGCCAGTGGTGAGACTGTTGGACAAAGAGGGTCCAGATCTCTGTAAAATATTTGGCTTGGAGCTGTAGTGACATACCAAGCTCTTTTAGGCTGTGAAGAGAGAAATGACACTACCAGGTGACAGACAAGGCTGCCAAGGCAGTCCCTGTGGGCCACCATGCCCATTCCTGGCAGTGAAATGCAGACCAAGCTAAAACCCTAAGCTGTGCTGCAGGACTATATCGGGGTCCCTGGTAGAGACTGGGACAAGGCTTAGAAACGGGGGACTGAGGACAAATGTGAACTATATTAGGGCCCATGGCATACCACTCAACCCGGTCCACACGCATACCATTGCTCAGACCACAGAGGAAACAACAGCCAAAAGATGCTTCATTCTGTTTCACTGGAGGATCCTGGGTCACATGGCACACAAGGACAGGTACCTATAACTATACAGGAAGAAGTGACACATGGGGCTCTCCCCAGCCACAGGTTACTCAGGAATTCCACCAGACCCGAAGTCCATCAGCCCACACGAAGAGAGGCTTCCTCTCCAGTAACAGGCCACTCTGGCCTGCTTCTCCATCCACCCCTTCATCATCACCGGTCCTGGGAAGCAAGGAGAGGGCTGCTTCTGAGTACAAAGAGGTACCCACAGCCCTTGCAGTTTCTGTATGTCCCTGTCACAAGGTTGGACTGTCCAGTTTTGGCTGTAAGAGCACGTCAGAACTTCTCTTACATCCTCGAGGGTCCAGGCACCACGAACTGGTCACTTCCTAGGGATAGAAACTTGGACACACACACACACACACACACACACACACACGAACAAGAGGGTGTAAAGTGCTGTGCAAAGAAAGGCATTATCTACACAGCGTAACACAGAACTGAGCAGCCAGGTTTCGGCACATAGCGCTACAGGAAAACACAGCTGAAATGGTTGCTCTCAGGGACAGCAGTGGGCTGCAGCCTGGCCAGGGTCAGCCAGGTTTACTGGGAGTGGATACCAGGATGGGGTAGAGCAACTGCTTCCTACAATAGGGGCACTTGACCCTTTAAGGAGACCTGGGGTATTTACTGCACGTGGTGGTTGGGGGATGGACAAGGGACTCCATTGTCATTTTAAGTCAAGAGTCACAAGGGCAAACAGCTGAGGAGTGGCCAGGGACAGATTGAGTTGGGGCACCACAGTGGGAGGGGCGGGGCTTGCCCAGAGAAGCCAGAAATCTGGATTTCCTGTGAGTTTTTTCAAATCAAAACACATTGGCAGAGTTTTACCAGTTCAACCTTTAGACAAGGGCTGGTGGGGGAGGCTCGGTTAGCTTTCACCTGCAAGAGCCTCAGATGGGTGCGCTAATCCCACCACCTCTCCTTCTCCTCCTCACCCTCCTCTCCCTCCTCTCTCTTCCTTTCCTCATCCCTCACCAGCCTTCCTCTCCCTCCTCTCCTTCCTCCCATTTCTATTCCTCCTCCTCCCAGCCCCCTCAGACTTACACTTCTGGAGTATCTCCCTTCAACAAACACACACACACACACACACACACACACACACACACGGCCCTTAGCCCTTCTAAGCTCAACTAATGTCAATAATGCCCAACACTCTCTTGTTTCACCCCCAGGTCCCATCAGGCCAGAGGTGGTTCACAGTTGATCCCAGCTGTTTGGCCAGAAGCAGGTTCCTGGAAGAATGGGCAGGTACACTCACGCTGGGGCTCCAGAACCCCTCCAGAGTCTTCCAGGACTACATTTCCTCTGCACCCACTGGCCACTGCATCCAAGAGTCTTGTCTCTTTTTCTTTGTCGTATCAAGGCTTGGGCCATCACGATCGCTCACGCCATCTGTTTATGGAACTAAGAGGGAAGGCTGGGCACCGGTCATAGCCAGCCAGGGATGCGGCAGAACACAAAGCAAATGCACGCAGTTAAGCGAGAGGGGGAAGCAGGAAGGAGAGAGAATAGTAGGAGGGGAAGGGGGTCCACACACAAGAGACAGGGCTTGTAGTGGCATCTGTGGCACTAACGGCATTTGGGTGCTCGCCTTGGGCCCCGACGAGCTTTCTTCCCGCGGGTAGACTTGGGAACAGCAGCTGGCTGTCCCTTGGCTTCGCCAGCCCTGGCGCGGGCCCCGGCGCCTGCAGACCCCTTCTTCTTCTTGTTCCCCGCGTGGTCTTCGGGTGCAGCCCCGCTCCCGGCTTTCTTCTCAGGAGTGACGCCCCGGCCACGACCTCGGCCACCCCTGCGGGTTTTGCGTGCCCTGGATGCGGTGGAGACCGCGGTGGCGCCCGCAGGAGCCAGGCTTTTGGAGCCGGTACGTGCTCTCTTGGCGCGAGGCTTCTTGGACACGCTGTCACCAGGTTCTGACTCTTCAGAACTGTCAGTGTCGTCGGAATCTCCCTCTGATTCTGTGTCTGAATCCTCGTCCGATTCCTCGTTGGATTCTAGATTCTCCTGGGAGGCCAGGAAAGCCAGGACATCGGATAAGCCACCTTGACTGTGATCACACTTCCTGCCACCACTGCCACCACCGCCCCACCTGCTGGCTTCTTCCTCTTTCACAGCTTCCACCATATCCTGCGCAGCCAGGAGGGCCACCAGCTCCAAGAGGCCACCCTGGTGGCCCTCGGCGGTCCAGCCTCTGAGGAGACCCAGACCAGACTTCTTTCCCTTGGGGCAGTTCTCTGCTTCGGCCAAGGTAGAAATACATTCCAGAAGATTCCCATCTTCCTCCGCCTTCCTCAGGACCATGGCGTCCACCTGGCGGCCTGCCTCCTCTACCTTCACTCTGGGACCGGAGGTGTCTTTGGACATGACGGACAGGACTTGAGGAAGGACATCTTTTTTGTCTTTTTTATCGCCCCAGCCTAGGGTCTCGATCACAGAAGCGATTTTTAGCATTTCCTCTCTGGCAGAGGGGTCAGCGGGGTCGGTATAAGCCACGATAGCCACAAACTCGGGGTTGTCCACCCCTTCTTTTCCTCGCTCTCCATTTTCCAGGGACTCGCTGTCGGAATCATCATCATCATCATCATCGTCGTCATCATCTTCTTCCTCTTCTTCATCTTCATCTTCATCTTCCTCCTCCCCCTCGCTATCTACATCCACTACCGGGGTATCTCTTACAGCCAGGAGTGCAACTAAATCAGGAACTCCACTCTTTTCATCTTTGATGTTTAGGCAGATTGACTCTGTTCCAGGAAGGTCTTTCTCGATCGCTTCCTTCTTAGCTTTGTCAGTGACAGTGACAAGTGCCAAGAACTCTCGGGGGCCATCTCCTTCGCCCTGGTCTCCCCGGAAGGTCCACTTCTTGGTGAGCTCTTTGGCGGCTGCTTGGAGCGTGGCATATAGGGCCCTCTGGTCTTCGTCTACGCTCAGGTCCTCTGCATAGATCTCCTCTATGACAATACCCAGGCTGTCATCAGATGAGTCTTCGGACTCACTCCTGGCTCGGCGCCCTCCCCTGCCCCTCTTCTTGCCCTTCTGAGCTGTAAACGTGTGGGTTCTAGATCTGCGCTTGCCTCCCCGACGGCCCCGACGGCCGTTCCTGGCTGCCCCTTCGCAGGAGGCAGCCTTCTTGGCCTCCTTCCCCAACCCCTTGGCCTGGGCTTGGGCCTCCAATACCAGAGGGATAGCTATTTCTCTGAAGTCATCCATGGGCCGTTCATCGAGCAACAGGCGCCTCATCTGCCTAAGGACCCGCGCATCTTGCCCGCGGTCCTTACTCAGAATCTTCCAGGTACCATTATCTCCCCGGATGTGGATGGGGATGGCAGAGTGATCGATATCTGCCCCAAACTCCACCAAGGCGGCTTGAGCCTTTTCCTTGGTCACTGCTCTCACAGTCCGAAGCCTGTAGTTGCCCAGGGGTTGCAAGTTCGGCCTCAGAGTGGCTTCGATGTCCGCCTGCTGCAGGCGCTCAGGGATGCCGGTGATTAGCAGGGCCCTGTGAACCTCCACTTCCAACTCCTTGCACCAGTCTTGCAGAAGGTTCATGGTCATGGCGCTGCCCCGTAGAGAGGCTAATCTTAGGGCGGGAGGGAGACCGAGGAAGGGGTGGACTGCAGTACACAGGCTTGACAGGAGTGGTCAATCCTACTCTGGAAGGGCCACCTGCGGGGTTAGAGCTCAGGCTCGGGTTTTAGGGCTCTGGGCTCTAGCTACCTGCTGGCTAGCGGAACGCAATGATCTTCACCCGGGGCAATCCGAGGGTCCGCAGAGGACTTACGTGTTCGGTCTCCCCGGCTGGCCCGAGCTGTTTCTCCCTTCCCTTTGTTCCTGACAGCCTGGGTGACCGGCCACCGCTGGTGGGATGCAGGAGGGTGACGATCAACGCACCTGGTGGGCGTGGGGAGTGGGAGCGGCAGCTTGCCTGCGCTCCCGCGAAGTCTGGAGCGAAGCGCGCACCCTGGTCTAGACGCTGAGGGGCCGCTGCGGTAAGGCAGCCTTGAACTGCGCCTGCGCGGATCCAGTCCCCTCCCCCCCGCCCCCTCCTGCTAGTCACCGTCTCCATAGTAACACTGCAGGCAGCAGCTGGGGTCTCTGCTGTTGTGACCGCACAATCTGCTCTTAAAGGGCCAGGTGGGAAGGAGTGCTTCGGGGAAGAACTAGGACAAGTCACTGGGGCCTGCCTACTCACCACTGAAGGGGATCAGTCTCCCTGCAGGGGATAGAAAACGCCTTTGAGCCTGGCGGTGGTGGCGCACGCCTTTAATCCCAGCACTCAGGAGGCAGAGGCAGGCAGATGTTTGTGAGTTCGAGACCAGCCTGGTCTACAAGAGCTAGTTCCAGTGCAGGCTCCAAAGCCACAGAGAAACCCTGTCTCGAAAAAAACCAAAAAAAAAAAAAAAGAAAGAAAACGCCTTTGAAACTGTAGATGCTTCCACAAGGGGTGTTTACTTTGGTTTTGTTTTTTGAGGCAAGGTCTCCTGTAGACCAGGCTAGCCTTGAACTTGTCAAGTAGCCGTGGATGACCTTGAACTTCAAATTCTCCTGCTTTTGCCCTATAAAGAAGTACTGAGATTACTGGTCTGTGTGACTTCTTGCCTGAGTTATTTTTTAATGCGTTTCTGGTGGGTCGAGGCCAGGGTTTCATGCATTCTGTGCAGGTACTCTAGCAACTGAGCGACATCCCCACTCCCGCGGGACAAATGCAGCTCTGCTTATAAAGCCCAAACCAAATTGTTCTTTGGAGATGTGACCTCACACACGCTCCATCTTTTTTTTTTTTTTCATGGTACAGATGTCTCAATACCAACCAGGGATGCCAAGGTTAACTGTCCTTTATGAGCTGAGGGTCATCATTTATGGTGTGTGGTACTCAGTAAGTGTGTATCAGACTTAGCAAGGGAGACCACATTTCACTTATTAATGTTCCTATATTCTGTTTTGAAACAGGATCTCACTTTGTAGCCCAGGCTAGCCTCAAACTCCTGGCAACCCTCCTACCTCAGTCTCCCAAATTCTGGGATCATAGGTATGAACTACTGTACTCAGATCTTCCAAAGTCTTTATTTTTAAATCTTTTCTTTTTTTTTTTTTTTTTTTTTGGTTTTTTGAGACAGGGTTTCCTGGAGCCAGTCCTGGAACTAGCTCTTGTAGACCAGGCTGGTCTCGAACACACAGAGATCCGCCTGCCTCTGCCTCCCGAGTGCTGGGATTAAAGGCGTGCGCCACCACCGCCCGGCTTATTTTTAAATCTTTGTTGTATTTATAGTGTGTGTGTGTGTGTGTGTGTGTGTGTGTGATGCATGTGTGTGCCACAGCACATGTATGGAGG
This sequence comes from Dicrostonyx torquatus, assembly GCA_028555095.1. Taxonomy (NCBI): domain Eukaryota; kingdom Metazoa; phylum Chordata; class Mammalia; order Rodentia; family Cricetidae; genus Dicrostonyx; species Dicrostonyx torquatus. Next base: position 1,184,462 of record JAQHUG010000423.1, on the reverse strand, counting down.
TCAGAGGACAACTTGCAGGAGGTCAGCTCCCTCCTTCTCCCGTGTGGGACCAGGAATTGAACTCTGGGAGACCCACTAATCCATTCCCATGGCCCAATCCTAAAAAGACTCTTGAGCCACCTGCCCCCTACTCTATAGTGCTAGTAGACCAATTGTTGGATTTATACCTTATCCCTATTGCTTCCCAGCTGCCACTTTAAGAATCTTCTAGAACTTCTCCAGGCCTGTTTGCTCCTCTGTGAAATGGTGACAGCATTTTTCCTCCTCCTAAGGATTCTCCTAGGGACCCTAACCCACTGAGAGGGCAGGGGGAGGGGCTGGCTGTGTGTATTGTTTACTGAGGCCTTGCCATTACATAAGCATTTGTTAAGTAATAAAGAAGTAAACAGAACAAAACCTCAGGTTCCCACCCCCCTCTGGCTTTTGTTATTTGTTTTCTTCTGCAGAAAGAAGGTTGATGTACAGTTCCCATGGCAACCGGGTGCTGCGCAAACCCGCTCACCTACTCTCTGTTTTCCCTGCTTTTCTTTCATCTTCCTGATTCTAAAATGGATGTCCCTCAGACAGAAATGCCATGACAGCCTCAAACGCAAAATACCTGCGTGATGACATTTCACAGTAGCCCTTGACAGGAAATAAAAAGCAGAAGGGAATGTTACGAATAGATTAGATCCATCCCTGAGAGACACGGTTATTTGACTTGGGTTTAAATTTTTTTCTTTTTTTATTCACTGTGTCTGTGTGTGTGCAAATACCTATGTGCCTTGGCAAGTGTGTGAAGTTGAAAAGACAACTTGGGCAGTTCTGTCCTTCTACCATTTTTGTGGGACAAGGGTTAAGCTCAGCTCTTCAGGCCTGGTACAAGCACCTTTACCCACTGAGCCATCTTGCTGTTCCTACACTGAGTTTTGTTCATTTGCTTTGAAACAGGCTTTCACTCTGTAGCCCAGGCTGTTCTTGAACTTTCAGCAATCCTCCTGCCCCAGCCAACCACTGCTGGGATTGTATGAAGTGGCCCGCAGCACCTGGCTGTAGACTGTGTTATCATGTTCATGTGTCATTACACAAAGCGATGAAAGGGCCATTGTACTTCTCTTGTTCATAATGAGTCTCTTTGGAACAGGCAAGGGTTCAGCAGCCACAGCTGGCTTCCAGGAATTCATTCTGAGGAACTCATTAGGGGTGTGTGCGTGTGAAATGGACACTGGAGTGATTTGCACCACAGGGACAAGATAAGAATCCTAAGCTGGTGCTTTTTCATATCTGCCGTGGATAGCTGTGGGTAAAGCTCATGCGAAAATAAATGCCATACAACAGATACATCCTTCCATCTCTATAGTTGGATTTGTACCTTATCCTTATTGCTTCCCAGCTGCCACTTTAAGAATCTTCTAGAACTTCTCCAGGCCTGTCTGCTCCTCTTTGAAATGATGACAGCATTTTCCCTCCTTCTACATGATTCATGGCAGGAGAGATGGCCGAGCAGGTAAAGGAACCTGCTGACAAGCCTGAAGACCCCAGTTCAACTCCTGGGACCCACAGTGAAAGAAGAGAGCTTTTTTTGCAAGCTTTCCTCTGACCCCCACATCCACGTGGCAGTCACTCATGCACACTCACCAGCACACAGTAACAGTAAATAAAATTAAAGGTTAATGTTAAAACGGGCACACAATAACAGTAAATAAAATTAAAGGTTAATGTTAAAAAAAAAAGCCTTCAAGATGGCTCAGCAGATTAAGGCACTTGTCACCAAACCTGATGACCTGAGTTCCACCCTCAGGACCCACAGAGTGGAAGGAGAAGACCAGAACTCACTCTTGCAAGCTGTCCTTTGAACCCCCCCCCACTTTCCAAGGTACCCATGTATCCCAAAACACATACAAAATAAAGTAAATCAATGAATGAGTAAACAAATAAATGTAATATTTTTTAATCAAAAGTATAAAGTGTACAAGTCATTGCTCACATGGTGATACACATCTGTCAACCTGTTTATATACTAGCTTGAAAGTCTGTGATAGGAGACGTAACACTGAGTCTGACTACATAGCCCTGGCTGGCCTGGAATCCTCCTGCCTCTGCTTCCCCAGAGCTAGGATTGCGGGCATACATGGCTACACTCAGCCTAAACCTTTGCAATTTTGTGTTGTTTTGTTTTGTTTCACTTAAGACACAGTGTAGCTATATAGTCCCAGCTATCCTTGAACTTGGGATTCTCCTGCCTTGCTTCCCAATGCTGGGAATACAGGTGTATAGCTCCATGCCTGGGATCTTGGATTGCTTTTTGTTTTTCTTAAGTAAGTTTGGGTGGAGAACGAGGGACTCAGAAATTTCCAGAAGGTAAGGTTTGGTACTGAAGAAGCAGAAGCCCCTTCATGTACAAAAATTCCAGAGCATCCGAGAGGGATAGACTTGAATCCTGACCTCTCTAAGCAAAAATGGGGACCAGTCAGGAACATCCAGAGCACCACAAATGTCCTTTCCAGCCTGCCCCTGGGCACTCCCACTAGAGTCGTCTCTCTGGATTCAGGAAGGATCTGAGACTGCTCTAGCTGCAGCTTCTGAGGTTCCCATGGAAACAGCTGGCAGAAAAAAATGTTTTGTGAAATTCTGATTCCTGTGTTTGAAGAAGGTGAAAATAACCTACGTATGAGTCCACAGGTCTGGCATGCTAGCACCTGGAACCCTGGCACCCCAAGACTCTAGTGATGGAGGAATGAGGATGAGGGATTTGAGGGCAGTTTTGACTATCAAGTGCTAGTCCAGCCTGAGCTACATAAGGCTGGGATTTAAGGGAGGGGGGGTGTGCTGGAGAGAAGAGTTGGTCAACACAGCATAATGTACTGAGTTTGGTCCCACAGAATGAACATAAAAGCTAGCAAGACTGTACACACCTATAATCTCAGTGCTGAAAATGCAGAAGCAGGAGGCTCCCTGGGGCACACTAGCCTGGCCAATCTGGCTGAAATAGTGAATTCCAGCTTTAACGAAAGACCATGTATTAAAAAGTAAAGTAGAGGACCAGTGAATTGGCTCAATGGGTAGTGAGGCTTGCTGCCAAGACTGAGGACCTGGTTCAATACCTGTGCTCTATACCTGTGTTCAACATCAGAAGACTACCTCAAAAAAGGAGAGAGCAAGCTCCCGTAAACTGTCCCCTGACCTCCACATTCATGGTGTAGCACACACACAAGCACATACACACAGATATAAATGTAAAGATTTTCTTAACTTTTTGTTTATTTGGTTTTTGTAGTTGTTTTTGTTTGTTTGGCTGGTTGATTGGTTTTTTTTTTTNGCATGCCTTTAATCCCAGCACTCGGGAGGCAGAGGCAGGCAGATCTCTGTGAGTTCGAGACCAGCCTGGTCCTCAAGAGCCAGTTCCAGGATTGGCTCCAAAACTACAGAGAAACCCTGTCTCGAAAAAAAAAAAAAAGATAAAGTAGATATAAATATTGAACTCTAATTCTTGCTTGATGCCTGTTTTGTTATATGTAATTTTACTATGTTAAAGTTAAAACCTTCCTTTTTATTTAAACAGAAAAGGAGAAATAGTGTAGGAATTCCTTCTGAGTATGTGTTGATATTATTGGTTAATGAATAAAAAAACTGCTTTGAGCCTATAGCAGGGCAGAACAGAGTTAGCCAGGGAAAACTAAACTGAATGCTGGGAGAAAGAAGGCGGAGTCAAGGAAACTTATGGAGCCACCAGAGGGGAAAGACACAAGCCACCAGCTGGAACCTTGCTGTTAGGCCACGAGCATTGTGGTAAAATATAAAATAATAGAAATGGCTTAATTTAAGAGATAAGACTGAGCTAGAAATATGCATAAGCTAATAGGCCAAGCAGTGTTGTAATTAATACAGTTTCTGTGTGATTATTTCAGTTCTGGGCAGTTGGGGACAAACAAGCTGCCTCTGCACCCACTACACCATCCTCAGGACCCACATGGTAGACAGAGAGACCTGACTCCTACAAGTGTCTCCTGACCTACACACACACAGTGCACACTCCTGCGCAAGAGAATACACACACACACAAATGAATAAATGGATGGATGGATGGATAGATGGATGGATGGATGGATGGATGGATAAACAAATAAGCAAAAGCTGGGCAGTGGAGGCATATGCCTTTAATCCCAGCATTTGGGAGGCAGAGATGAGTGGAACTCTGAGTTTGAGGCCAGCCTGGTCTACAGAGCAGAGTTTCAGGACAGCCAGGGCTACACAATGAAACCCTGTCTCCAAAAAGAAAAAGAGAGGGAGGGGAGGGAAGGAGGGAGGGGAGCGGGAGGGGAGGGGAGGAGAAGAGAAGAAAAATAAAAATAAGATCATTTCTAGGACAGCTAAAAGAAAAGAAAAATCTAGAATTTTCTGAGAGTCAGAGGCGGCACTGCATTAGAGAATACATCACAATGTTCCCTGGCACCCCCAGATAAGCAAATAATTGTGGGGCTGTTTGCGCAGCAAGCTATGACTGAGCTGTGTGGGAGTTGAGAGCACGCAGGTTGGTCCTCCGGCTCCTGTTTCTACTGCCTCTTCAGCCCCACTGGCACTGTTGCCCTGGCAACCAGATTAGCGCAAAATCCATTTAACCACCTCACATCTGAATCCTGGAAGAGGTAGTGCCCCCGCACCGAATACGTGTATTGAAGAGCTGGGACTTTTTTTCAATTAATTAATAATAGTTCATTAAAATAAATTAACTTAGATAAGGAGTTGATCTTGCCTGCCTCCGTGGGTTTAAAATGACACACACTCTCTTTTTTGTTTGTTTACCTGTTTGTTTGTTTGCTTGCTTGCTTGCTGGTATTTTGAGACAGGTCTCATATGACCCAGACTAGTCTGGAATCCCTGATCATCTTTCTGCCTCTACTTCCTTGGTGCTGGAAGGAGGAATGTGCCCCACAGTGTCCAGAAAAATATTCCTTTAAAAAGCAAACAAGCAAGCAAGCAAACAAACAAAATGGTTCCTCTCTCCTGTTCCTCCCCTCTCCTGAGCAATCCTTCACTTTTCTTCTTTATGCTAACGCTTTATTTTCATATGTTCTTGGGAAGAGGGCATCACTACCAGAGGACAGTGCGTACCTGTGCACTGAGTAATGGGGAAGCTGTGGCAGGAGGCTAGCCTAGGCTACATACATACAGATAGATAGATAGATAGATAGATAGATAGATAGATAGATAGATAGATAGATAGATAGATAGATAGATATGTAGACCCTGAACTCAAAAATACCGTAAGTAAATAAATGTATAAATTTTTAAAAATATGTATGTCTCTGGTGTGTAGATTTGTGTGAGCGCGATGCCCATGGAAGACAGGTTCAGACCTAGCCCCAGCTACACGTTAATTCGTCTTTAGCCAGATTCTGTGGCGCTCCCTGGTGTTTACACCATGCCTAGATGTTTTCCTTGGGCAGACCTGGTGTTTCCTAGGTAGACAGCCCAGACTTCCATCTTGGGATGTGACCACCTGTCCCTGATCATAGAAGCTGGTGGGCAGACGGGTGAAGGATCTGGTGCCCTCTTCTGGCATGCAGCATATTTGCAGGCAGAACACTACACATAATAAATAAATAAATCTTTAAAAAATAAAATACAGCTGCTCTTCCAGAGGTCCTGAATTCAGTTTCTAGTTCCCACATGGAAGCTCACAACCATCTGTAGTTCCAGGTCCAGGGAAACTGACACCCTCTTCTGACCCCTGTGGGCACAAGGCACAAATGTGGTGCAGGCAAAACGTGCATTTATATAAAATAAATAAATCCAAAAGTAAAATAAAGGTCTCTCTGCCCTGGTGTTACATGTGTATGAACCCCACAACACAGGAGCAGGTTGTGGGAACTATGGAGGAAGGAAGAAAGGAAAGGAGGGAAGCAGGAGGATCCCCTCTAAAATTCAGAACTCTTAGGCCAGGTGTGGTGGCTCATGTCTTTAATCTCAGTACTTGGGAGGCAGAGGCAGATGATCTCTGTGAGTTCAAGACCAGCTTGGTCAACATAGTGAATCCCAGGGCAGCTAGGACCATGTGAAAAGACCATGTCTCAAAAAACCCAAACAACAACAACAATAATGATCGTGATAAATAAATAAATAATTTTTAAGTGATTGAAACCTCTTAAGGCTGGCAAGAGAATGGCTCAGGTGAGGCCACTCGCCACCAAGCCTGACAGTCTAAACTGATCCCAAAAACTTCTGGAAGGAGAGAATCAATGTCTACAAGTCGTCCTGACCTTTCCTTCCACGTGACTGCCAAGTGACTGCCGACAGGATCACCCAGCCCTCCCTATCAACAAATCCTCCTGACTAGTTAGATTCCTCATTCCCTCTCCAGTCACAGTTATGGGTGCAGGGCCAGACTGGCTCAGGACCCTATTTATCCCCAGTCTGCCCTGGGACCTAGAACCTTTGCCCAAAGCCAATTCAGACCTGGACTTTAAGGTAACACAAGCTGTTGACTCCTTTTGCACTGATTTTTGTTTTTCAAGACAGGGTTCCTCTGTGTAGCCCTGGTTGTCCTGAAACTCACCCTGTAGATCAGGCTGGAGTCAAACTAACAAAGATCCACCTGCCTCTGATTCCCGAGTGCTAGAATTAAAAGTGTGTGCCTTTTTTCACTAATCTTACTTAAATAATTTTGATAGAGCATAAAATAATTATGCTTGGAAACCAAAGGGTGTTTATAGCTGAATGTAATGACTTACACCTGTAATTTCAATGTTCAGGAAGCCGAGGCAGGCAAGTCATGAATTCAAGGCCAGCCTGAACTGTTCAGGCTCCCGACGGGACAGGAACGGACACTCCAATGTTCTGGGGCTTGACACCATCATTTGCTAGATCCCAAAGCTTTGTGACTGTTGGACCCCTAAGTCTCTTGCCAATAGGGCACATGGTCACACTGGTCACACCTGGAGCAAAATCACCCTGCAGGTGTGTTCCCAAACACAGCACTTGAAGGACAGAGGCATGCTTGCAAGGACGATGGACTCAGCCCCAGTCACTAGCGTTAGCTCTGATTTTGCTTCCTTTGAATACAGTTTTTAATGCTCACTCCATTTATTGTTGCTCATATGTCTATGCTTTTTAGGACTGACCACTTGCACTGGAGAATCAATTAGGAGTCCATCCCTGGGGAAGACTAATTCTCTCCCTCCTCAACAGTTATTGTCTGTAGTTCTTCCAGGCATAGGAGTCTCAGGAGGTTTTCTTCCTCCTACATTGGTACGTCAACTGGTGTCAGTATTCAGGTCTTGTCTAGACAGCCATGTTGTTAAGCATCACAGAAGAGGGGTGGACAGATTATATCTAATATTTTGCTCAACCACAAGGAGGGTTTGATTGGCTTATTTGAAATTTAGTAGCCATGGTTTGTACCTGTAGCACCCAGGACATTTCTAGAAGAATCGCTGCAACATGGAGCATCAGTGGTCTTACTTCAGGTGCTAGAGGGGCCACTATTAACACACCAATAAAGAACTTTCCATCTGGAGAGATGGCTCAGAGGTTAAGAGCACTGGCTGCTCTCCCAGAAGTCCTGAGTTCAATTCCCAGTACCTACATAGTGGCTCACAACCATCTGTAATGAGATCTTGTGCCCTCCTCTGGCATGCAGGCATACATGGAGGCAGAATGTTGTATACATAATAAATAAATAAATCTTTAAAAAAAAAAAAAAGGCCGGGTGGTGGTAGCGCACGCCTTTAATCCCAGCACTCGGGAGGCAGAGGCAGGCGGATCTCTGTGAGTTCGAGACCAGCCTGGTCTACAAGAGCTAGTTCCAGGACAGGCTCCAAAGCTACAGAGAAACCCTGTCTCNAAAAAAAAGAAAATGCATTTTAAGAAATAAAGTTGGAGGGCCTTCACCATTTTTTTATGCAGTCAAAAATGTAAGAACAATAACTTATTGGAGACATGTCTCTCTGAATAGCCCAGACTGGCCTCAGACTCAAGCCCTTCAGCCTCCTAGGAACTGGGGTGGCATGCATAGCTGGGTTTGGGGGCTTTCCCCCCCTTTTCTTTCTTTCTTGAATTTATGATCCTGTCTCTACCTCTAAGATTGAAGTGCTTTTTGGAAAAAGGTCAAACATATTTGTTTTTTTTGTTCTTGTTTGGCGGGGGAGGGGTGTTGAGACAGGGTTTCTCTGGGGCTTTGGAGTCTGTCCTGGAACTCTCTCTATAGACCAGGCTGGCCTCAAACTCACAGTGATCAACCTGTCTCTGCCTCCCAAGTGCTGGGATTAAACGTGCACCATCACTGCCCGGCTTGTTTTGCTTTTATTACATGTTATTCATTCTGTGTGTCCATATGTGTGAGAAGGGAACATGCCTGAGCAAGCTTGTGTGGCAGCTGGAGGTCTTGAAGGGGTCACTTGGTGCAGGACAATTCTGTATTCTGTCAATCATGTTTTAAATAAATGCTGATTGGCCAGGTAGGTAGTATAGGCGGGAAAACTAGACAGAAAGTAGAGGTGAGAACAGGAGAATTCGGGGAAGCAGGAAGCTCCCTTGGCATTCCTGCGCAGACCACCAAGGAGGCAACATGTGAGCTGCCCTGCTGAGAAAAGTTACCGGCAATGCTGCTAACATAGATAAGAACAATGGGTTAATAGAAGTTACAAGAGCTAGTAAGAAACCTGAGCTTATGGGCCAATCAGTTTATAATCTTATGGAGACTTCCGTGTGATTTTCTTTGGGGCTTGCCGGCTGTGGGGTACTGGGCAGGATAGTAACCCCAACGAGCAGGCCTTCATGTTACAGTCACTTCTCTTCTATCCAGTGGGTCCATGGGATTGAACTCTGGTGGCCAGGCTTGGCAGCGAGCGCCTTTACTTACTGGACCATCTCACTGGCATTTGTCTCGCTTGCATAATTATAGTGCCTCATACAGAACATCTACCCATGAAGAAAACATATTTGAGAAAGGCTGTGTGTGGTGAAACTTACCTTTAATCCCAGCACTAGGGAGGCAGAGGCAGGAGGATCTCTGTGAGATCCAAGCCAGCCAGAGCTGTATAGTGAGACCTTGTCCCAAAAGAAGATAGATGGATGGATAGATGGTAGGGGGGCTGGGGAGATGTCTCAGGAATTAAAAGCACTTGTTGCTCTCCCAGAGGACCAGGTTTAGTTGCCAGCTCTCATATTGTGTCTCACAACCATCTGTTATCTCTAGCTTCAGGGAATCTGATGCTGAAGGCACCAAACACACATGTGCTTATATACATACATGCAAGCAAAACATTACACACATAAAATAAAATAAATAAATCTTGAAAACACAGAAAAGCTTGTGATACAGCTCCATTGGCACAGTGTTTGCCTAGCATGTCCAAGGCCCTGGGTACTACCCTAGCATCACAAAACAAGGTGTGATGGTGCACATCTGTATTCTACATTTCAGTGGTAGAGTCAGGAGGATCAGAGTTTTAAGGCTTCCCTCAGCTGATCCTGGAGTCTGAGGACAGCCTGGGCTACATGAGAACCTGTCTTCAAAACAATAAAATATAAAGGCAGAGATGAGGGCTGGATGATCTGGCTTAGTGGGTAAAGGTTCTTGCTCCTAAGCCTGATAATTTGAGTTCCATCCTGGTATGGGAAGTCCTTCTNGGGTAAGACAGAGGCAGATGGATTTGAGTTCAAGGCCAGCATGGTCTACAAAGGAAGTTCCAGGACATCCAGGTCTACACAGAGAAACCCTGTCTCAGGAAACAGATACACACACACCCCCCCACACACATACACACACACACACACACACACCTTTTTGGATGCCAGGAAATGAGACAAACCCTTAGATTAACACCATTTAATTTAGCGGTTCAAAGTCAAGGACTAGGGTATAGCTTTCGTGGTAGGATGCCTGCCTAGCACGATGGAACCCTGGATTTGATCCCCAGCAACACATGAAGCCAGTTATATTGGTTCTTGCCTGTTGTTTCAGCACTCCGGAGTGCAAGTAAGAGAAATGGGAGTTTGGAGGCAGGGAGTTCGAGGCCAGCCAAGGGCGACCTGAGATCCTGTCTCAAGAAGATACAAGCAAATTAACAAAAAAGCAAATAAATAAAATACAAAAGTGAGAGTGCGGTGAAGGAGGTGTGTTTTCCCCTGCAGGTGTTTGGGGAAGGGTACTATTTTGCACACAGAAGTCAACCTGAAGACTGTTTATGTAAGTCTGTCCTTGACAGGATGATTTGAACAAAAGAATATGAGATTCTCTTAGAAACAGTTGCCAGCTCTGAACAAAAAGAATCCCCCAAAGAAGCCTGATTGCTTATTGGTTGTCTCCCTTATTATCTGTTGCTATGGTGACATGATGGCTAACCCTCACCTCTATTTTGTAGAAGATAAATATGTGAGGGTGTCTCTATGAAATCGAAAAATGGTTGTTTCTATTCTTCCCCGAAAATAAGGAAATGAGAACACAATGCTCTTCGAGATTTAGATTTTAACAAGAAAACAGAGGTTCTAGTCTTACATAAATTAGCAACAGCACGGACTCAGATGTGGCGTATATTTAAATCCTGGTGATGCCGCCCAAATGCAGAGCGCGCGCCACCTGGTGGTCCATAGTAAAATATAGCTACAAAGGCCACTCCCCTCTTTTAAGTGTGTGTGTGGGAAGGTGGCATAACGACGTGTCTGTGCTGTGTGTCTGTGTCTGTGAATCTGTGTGTGTGCAAGACAGAGGACTTTTTTTTTCAGAAGTTGGTTCTCTCCTTTTATCAAGGATTCTAGGGCTCAAACTCAGGTAGTCAGGCTTGGTTGCAAGTGAGTGACAATCCACCTCCTGACATCTTTGTACCCTCATATTTACATAAATTAACTCAGCTGTAGGACCCCTGTCTAGAAACCCCCAGGGAAGGACTGGGGTGTGGCATAGTGGTAGAGACCCTGCCTAGAATTCCTCAGGGAGGGGCTAGAGGTCGTTTAGTGGTCTCAGTG
>JAQHUG010000423.1:1095903-1166320 GCA_028555095.1 Dicrostonyx torquatus | reverse complement strand
CCAGCCTGGTCTACAGAGTTCTAGGACATCCAGCCAGGACTGTTAAGCAGAGAAATCTTGTCTCAAAAAACAAAAACAAAAAAAGGAGAAGGGGGCAGGCTAGAAAGCCTTAAGGAGCAAACCAGGACACAGGGGTCCTCCAAGGCCTCTACTTCAGTTCCTGCCCTGAGCTGTGGCTTTGACTTCCCTTCAAGAAGGACTGTACACTAAATAAACCCTTTCTTCCTCAAGCTGCTTTTGGACATGGCCTCTATTACAGCAATAGAAACCAAGCTAAGATACTGTGATTCAAAAAGGTGTAGGGGGCATTTTATTGGTTGTGAACCTGGCTTTTAACAGCTGAGTCATCTCTTCAGCCCGGAGGGCCCAGTTTAATGTCATATCTCAGCAGTTCTCAACCTTCTTAATGCTGTGCCCCTTTAATACAGTTCCTCACGTTGTGGTGACTCCCCAACCATAAAATTATTTTTGTAGCTACTTCATAACGGTAATTTTGCTACTGTTATGAATCGTATGTAAATATTTGATATGTAACCCCAAAGGGGTCACAACCCACACGCTGAGAATTGCTGTCATGTGTAGTAATTCTTGAGTTAGAGGCTGCAGTTTAAGCCCAAGATCCCTCCTCCTCTCTGCCTCTGTTCTATGTCAGTTTTATTCCCTTCTGCTCTAGACACGTTTTCTTTCCTAAGATGAGAGCACATTTGGGAGATGGCCACAGGCAGCATCTACAAAAAGAATGAATTCTCCCATGGCCTCCCCCTACCTCAAAAGAAAGTTTTCTGATCCCAGAAGTTCCAGAGCCAGAAATCCAGAGCTCTCATTGGTTCAGCCTATATCCTATTCTGGATGAGGCGTCATGATATGCCTGACTGGATTAACACGTCTGTCTCTCAGCTAATCACAGTGGTGAGAAGCTGATGGACAAGAAAGAGTCAACTCTAGCCGGGCAATGTGGTGAACACCTTTTCTCCCAGCACTCGGGAGGCCGGCCCAATCTGCAGAGTAAGTTTCAGTACGGCTACGGCTACACAGAGAAACCCTGTCTCGAAAAGAAGGAGGAGGGGGAAGAGAAGAAGGACAGAGAAAGAATGAATGAATGAGGAGGAGGAGAAGACAGAATGAATGAGGAGGAGAGAGAATTAATGAATGAGGAGCAGGAGGAGGAGAGAGAATGAATGAATGAGGGGGAGGAGAGAGTGAATGAATGAATATCACCTCATATTCTTTTGTTGTTGTTGTTTTTGAGATAGTTGTTTCTCTGTAGCTTTGGGGCCTGTCCTGGAACTAGCTCTTTGGAGACCAGGCTGCCCTCGAACTCAGAGATCCGCCTGCCTCTGCCTCCCAAGTGCACCATCATCGCCCAGCGTCAGTCACCTCCTATTCTAAATGAGGGAGCTGTATAGTAGTTAGTATACAGTACTATATACTGTGCTATACAGTATAGTAGTCTCAGCTACCCTTAGTATCAGCTCTTTTTCTTTCCGTGTCTTGAACCCTAGAATAACGAGTCACACTGTCTAGAGAACCAGAAAAGGATTTAGAAGTGTGGTGGCCCCAGCCCAGTCAAGCACCAATTCTCTGCATACAGCAGTGCCCAGTGTTATTAAATGAATGAATGAAAAGGTTTTGCATCCAGAGACTGTCCTGGGTACAGATCCTGAGAGGATCACGAGTCAAGTGAATATTCCTACATATTGCTCTAGTGCACCTTTTAAATTCCCATTTGTTTGTTTACATTTATACAGCGTGCAAATGGAGGTCAGAGGACTATTTGTGGGAGTTTGTTTCCCCTTCTGCCACGTGAGTCCTCGGAATCGAACTCATATCATCGCACTTGATGGCAAGCGCCTTCACCCGCTGAGTCATCCCAGCATACTATACCGACAGAGGACTGAACCTTCAGGAGACTGATGGAACCTAGAAGACCCGGCCACTGTGAAGAGCCGGGCCAGGAAAGGCTCCCAGACCTCAAGGGTTTTGGATTAAACCATCTTGTATCTGCTCAAGGGAAGAGAAAAGAAAGTCTTTCTGCGCCTTTCTCCAGCCTTTTTGCTACTTCCAAATCTCAGAAACAATGTATTTGCGTCTGCAACACCCACACCGTTTTCATCTTCGCCTCTTTATGCCGCGCGGCCCCACAGAGCCACACAGCTCGTGCACTCCCCCCCCCCACAACTCAGTGGCTCGCCCCGGTTTGACGCATTGCAGGGAAGGCCGGACCAATCGGAGTTGCGTTCTCATTTCCGCCACGAGGCGGGTCCAATAGCTGCGTGGCTCACAGAGGGACGCGTCACTCTCCGCCACACGGTGCCCCTCCGCCAAAGAGGAAAGCTGAGCGGACACGAGAGGCTGAGAGCGCAGAGACCGAAAGTAGTCCTCGTGGCGGGGAGCGCGCGTGCACGGTGGCCAATTCTCGGGGCGAAGAGCGCAGTCCTGGCGCGGAGGGATCCGGAGAAAGCCGCAGTGCTGCGGGAGCGCGCGGGCCGGGTGGGGCGGGGCCGAGCGAGGCGGGGCGCGCGAGGCTGTCGTTGAGGGACCGTTGGGGCGGGCGGCGGCGGCGGCGGCGCGCGCTGCGGGCAAAGAGTGTGGAGGCGCGGACGCGCGGCGGAGCTCGAGCTGCTGCAGCTGCTGCCGCCGCCAGAGTAACCTCGATCCCCGAGCTCCGGACACCCGGTGCCTCGCCATGGTGAGTGAGGCGGCCGATGTCGGGAGGGGACCCCCCCGAGATGGCGAGCGAACCTTGGGAGACAGAGACCGGGCTCCTCGGGATCTCCCAGGCGGCCCTTGGGACTTCTAGAAGCTACTTTATCACCAGGTTGAATTGGTGGGACCCCCAAACAGATAATCTGAGACTTCACATAGGGGGAACACTGGACACCCCCCCATACCCGCGCGCGCGCGCGCGTAAGGAACATTCGGATCCATCACGGGACGATTGGTCTCAGAATCACATCCTTACCCCCCACCCCCACCCCGACCAAAGGAGGAAAAAATAGAAAACGCCGGCGATGAAGGCGTTAGTTTCTGGGAGAATGCAGGAGGCTGTTCCTGGAGGGTGGCCGTGGGTAGCTGAGCCTGAGTGGAAGAGGGGGGCCGATCGGCTCTTAGGGAGTATTCTGCAGAGGAGAGAATAGATGGAGATGGGATCCGGGGTCACTTCCCCCGGTGGGGGAGGGGTCTCCAAGAACAAGCATTGCCGAGGAGGAGGGTCAGGTGCAGGCTGAGGTAAGGAGGAGCCAAGGTGGGTGGCCGCAGAGGCTAGAAGATGCTCTTGGAGCTTGCGGGGACCCACAGGGGGACTGAGGAAGATTGGGGTCTTAGAGATGTTTTAAAAGAGTAGGAATGTGATCAGGGGTAGTGGGAGAACCAGGGAGCCTTGTGGAGAACTTGGTGGGGGATAGGTAGGAAGGATTCTGAGGTTAAGGTTGTTGCACTACGAAGAGGGATTGAAGGGAGGGTTAATGGAGGCGTGTTTTGTTTGGGTCGGTGAAAAACGGGGTTTCCAAGGTGAGGGATGGGGGAGGACTTGCGTTTGGGTGGTGGGGGTGAGATTGGGCAGGCTTCTAGAGGAATGGTGGAGGAGACAATGAATGGTAACTGAGGTAGGCCTAGGTTTAGAGGTGGCTGTCTTCAGGGAAAGGTCCCACACAAAAGCTGATGAAGAATCTGGGTTGGTAGTGGGCTCCTGCAGAGGATCTGAAGGAATGACTGCGAGGTCCCCTTTCCCTGGGAAGAATGGGACTAGGCCAGGCTGAAGGCACCATGGCAGCGGGAGCGGGTGGGCGGAGTTGTTCAGGTCCCTATTGCGCACTGAAACTGCATGAAATGGGAGTGGGGTCAAAGTTTGGGGTGCACCAGATAAGCTATCTTGCTTAAGCCAGGAAGCCTGGCCCCCTCGTTGTCCCTTCTAAACCAAGAGAACTGCCTTTTTCCTCCAGCTCCATGCACCTGCTTCTCCTCACTGTGCCAAATGACAGTGCAATACAGTACAGTGTGGTGTCAGTGACAGACGCCTAGTCCCAACCCCTCAGGGTGGGGGCTACAGTGCTTCTCCAGAGAAGACCTTCAAGGGACCCTCTCATTGGCTTGAGGGCCACTTGTTCTTTAAAGGCCTCTTGCCCAGCTCCCCACAGCTAGAGCTTCTAGAGACAAAAAAGCAGACTACTTCTCCCCTGGTCCTGCCACCCACAACATCCCCAGCCCCCCCAGGCTCAGCCTGGGAACCGTGTGCACCACCCTCCCTGGCAAAGCTGGGGAGGACAGGCAGCCGCCACCATGTATCAGATCTCATACTGCTGACACAGACCTGAGGGCTCCTCTTGCCGCCACCCCATTTTCCTCCCAGCAGAACCTTGCTAAAGGGGCCCTACAGCTTGGGCAGCTGCCAGCAACCCCCACTCCTCACCTCCCAGTTTTGGCCCTGACCAGTTTTTCACTTTCTGTTTGTAACTAGCAGGATATTGGAGGGAAGAATCCCTGGTAACTGGCCTTGGACTTTGGCCTGAGCTCTGTGGCTCCTCCTTGGCCCGGCTGAGGGGCCCTGGTCTTGGTTTCTGAGCTCATTTAACACTGCTTTTCTGGCACCCGCTGGGGACTGGGACAAGACAGAGAAATAATCCCCTTTTCCCTCCCCACCTCAAGTTGCTTTTTCTTGTTCAGCCTCTCTCTGGAGCCTGAGATGAAGGTTCGGGAAACTGGCAGGGTTATTCTCCCGTGAAAGCTAGCGATCTGGGCTGGGAAGGGCCTCCAGCAATAGTCAGCCTTACCTCTTGGGCCATTTATTTTCCAGGCCAATAGCTCTGCCTGGATATCTTGTGGCCTTTCCTTGATGGAGCAGGGGAAAGGGCTCCCGGATGTCAGGCATGTCTGACAGGCCCTCCACATAGCCAGAGCCACGCCTATTTGCAGCAACCGTGACAGTGCCTCTGCAGCTTCCAGCTATTTGGGGAGAAATGGCACATAGCAGCCTCCAGGGCCGGGCATCCTTGGCTCTTCTGCAACCAGCCTTGGCCTCCTTGCCCCCATTTCCCTTTTGGTGTCACCAAAAGGGAGAAAGAGCAAGGCTTCTTGCAGGCAGCACTTTGTGATGGGAAGGTCCCTGAGTGGGCTGGCTTTTCCCATACTAGGCCCATGGAAGAGAATGAAAAGCAGATGGGCTCCATAGCTGTCCTCCCCAC
This sequence comes from Dicrostonyx torquatus, assembly GCA_028555095.1. Classification (NCBI taxonomy): domain Eukaryota; kingdom Metazoa; phylum Chordata; class Mammalia; order Rodentia; family Cricetidae; genus Dicrostonyx; species Dicrostonyx torquatus. The sequence goes on along the minus strand of JAQHUG010000423.1, from coordinate 1,161,140 downwards.
TGCTCCTCTCTGCTTCCTCCTCCCTCCCCCAGCACAGACTGGTAACCAGAAGCCTATTCTCTTCTCACTTTCTGGGAGCAGCCAGCAGCAGTGTCCTCAGGTGTCAGAACCAAGGGGTGGGCCTGGGCACCTTCTCCCACACTTGAGCTCAGGAGAACAAGGAAGGGCTCCTTGGCCCAAGCCACCAGGTCAGGGTTAGGAAGCCCACCACTCTGAGTTATTTTTGATAGCCGTGCAAGGACTATCTATTTTGCCTTTGCTATCCCTACTTCCCACTCTCACCCCCACAGGCATCTCCCCTCTGTCCCCATCACTTTGACTCCTCTGATACTTTATGTTTGGGGCTTGGTCTCAGGTTCTCTTCCTCCAGATTAAACAGTCTCCTCCAATGGGCATCATTATGAATATGCAGTGGGGTGGGCTATTGTTTGTAAGACCAGCTCAAGGGGTAAGGGTAGCAGTGTTTGTGGCCTCTGCTAGAAGCTCTAGAACCTTAGTAGAATGATATGCATGCCTGCCATAGTTCACTTCTGTTTCTGGAGCCTCCAAGCTCAGGCTGGGACCCTGCTGTGGCCTTCGAACTTCTTGCCCTCATGGAAAAAGGAAAGGAAGCATCATGGAGTACAATGGCCCAGGGATGGTAGAGATTCTTTGGCAGGATTCTCACAGCAAAAACTAAAACTTGTCTTATAACTGTTCGAATTTGGGATCCAACCCCCATTTCACTCCTCCCTCTAGGACCTCCACACCGCAAATAACCAGGGCTGTAGTGAAGGAAGAGCTGAGCACTTTACCTCCTCCATACAACCCTAGATGCAGCAGGGGCTGTAGCCTGGACTAAAAAGGGTTAAAAACTGCAGCGCTGAATTGGAAAGGCTGAAACCCAAGCCGACTTGTCCTTTGCCACCATGGCTGCCTGTCGCTTGCCCCTCTTACCCAAAAGTAACAGAACAGAATGGTGCTCTATTCCTACCTTGCATGTGACTAGCTAGAGCAGCCTCTCCCTGACCAGGGTTCTTTCAGGCCCTGGAGCAACTTGGAGACACCAGTTAAAAGAAGTGTTGCCACTTACAGCCTAGTATCTCCAAATGAGAAGCTAGCAAAGATAGCCCTAGGCAGCTTCCCTCCACCCTACCCAAGGACTGGCCTGTTTTGCTTTGGAGCCTTCTAGAGCACTTGATGAGGCCTCTAGGGCAGCTGCTTCTTGCCTCAGCCTCTGGGGCTCCCTAAGCGCAGCCTCAGCACTGCATGCTCTGTATCCAGGTTAGCATTGGAGCAGCCCTGCTCCCGGGGTAGGTGCTTCCTCAGCCTGCCTGTGGTTGCATCCCACCCTAGCACCTAACTTGTGGGTCCTGACTATCCTAGGCCCTGACTCAGGCATGCGCTTCCCTCGCCCAGCAGGTGCACCTTATGAAACTGACCTCAGCAGAAGGGTCTGGGCAGAGGCAGGACACCACGTCCCAGGTGGATGGCTTAGCCCTGTGACTTATTATTCTTCCTCCTTTTCCAGGCTGACCAGCTGACTGAAGAACAGATTGCAGGTGAGTGCCACTCTTTGAAGCTGGATCCTAGCTAGCCCCTGATCTGATAACATGTGTCCAGGCCTGCAGCTAGAATGCTGGTGAATGTGCAGAAAAGCTTAGCGGGCCCTGCCACACCTTCCCCACAGTCCTCGGCCAGGCTGCAAGGGCTCTCTGTCTCCTCCTGACACAGCTCACTGGGGCCTTGAAATGAAGCTCTCCTGCACATCCCACCCAGTTCAGGCCAACCAAACCGAGGTGTACTCCTACCTCCCTTGCTATTGGCTGGCCACTCCACCTCCACTTGCTCACTTGCTTCCTTTTTCCTCTTCCTACCCTGTCTGTGTTAGAGCTTAGCTTCCCTGACCCCACCTCAAGCAGGCTGCTCCTTTCTCTCCATCACTCCTGCCTGTGTGGTACAGGTCTGTCTGATGGGCCACAGATGTTCTGTTTGATTTTTTTTTTTTCCCTGTTATTGCCTGTCACCAGGAATCAGTTCCTAGAGCATAGGACTTTGTTGTGTTAGTTGCTGCCATATCCTCAATGCCTGGAGCATAGTGGGCACCCCATAAATTCTTCCTGCATAAACAACAATCTCATGCTTCACATAAGCTAAACAAACCCCTAGACCCCATGTGGTTTTATTTTTGTGGCTCTGCCCCGAATCCAAGCTCCCAGGAAGACCAGCTGCAGGACTGATGGAGCCAAGGACTAGGTTTCCGTGTTTCTGCCCTTCCCCCCTCCACAGCCTGAAGCAGTTCCTGGGATATCTCCTAACCACAGGTTGCTACACATAACTGACCAGAGGCCAAAGTAAGAGAAGAGAAGGTCTCTGCCCTCAGCTTTGCTGGTCCATGACCTATTAGGAGAGGACCTGTTTTCTCACAGTCACACTTTGGCCCTGGGCAGCTAGAGTCCCACCAAGGAAAGCCAAAAGATTAGAATTGTTTATTGGTCATGAGCTCATGGGTCACATGACCGCTCTCAACTACCTGCCCCACCACCACTGCCCCCAGCAGCCAGGCCTCAGCATGGGGAGATGACAGCATCCCCGAGGAGACTTGGACTATTTCTTCTAGCCCAGAAGCTCAGGTCACAGCTGCCCAGTAGTGTGTGTTCCTCCTATCCCCAGCCTAGCCCTCCTATAACACAAACACCTCACTTTTCACCCTGAGCCCATTAGCAAAATGTCCATCACACTCTTCCACCACCCCTACCTCCAGCCCCCACCCTCTTGAGAACAGCCTGCCAGGCATCTGTTCTCAGAGGGTTTGGGGGTGGGGAGCTCTGGGTGCCAAAGTGGGCCCAGTGGGAGGGCAGGAGCCACATGCTTCTCTCCCTTCTCCTGATGCAGCCCCAGCTGTGTGTGGCCTTCGCACTCAGCACCGCACTCCTGGTCCTCCTGACTTGGCAGGCATCCCCCTTTGCCTCCCAGCCCCTCAGCCCCACATACTGCCCATCAACCAAGCCCTGCTGCAGGCCGCCCCATACGTTACCACTCCCACAGGCTTGAAGCCTCCTCTGGAAGCTGGTAGCACCCACGGCTGGGGACTGGGCTGGCAGTGCACAACCGAAGGAATTTGATGTCACATTTCCTTTTGAGGTTGGCACAAAGCCTCTGCAGTCTCCCCTTCCCCTCCTGCCAGCTGACCTTGGCTACTGAACATCTTGCCTCTTAGCCACTCCATCACTTTGGTCCAGTGCATCATTTGAGAGAGAGGCCAAAGCCAGGGACCACAAAGAAATGGAGAACTGTGAGAGGACAGCTGTCAGGCCAGATCACTTGGCTTGATGAGCTGAGGAAGAAAGAGTGAAAGAAGGCAGGGGTACACTGAAGAGTGGGGGCCCTGACCCCTGTGTCTGCCTCTTCCACCTGAAAATAGGTGACTACTGTGTAACCCTTGGCTGCTGGCACATTCCTTTCTTTCCCCAGAGTTCAAGGAAGCCTTCTCCCTCTTTGACAAGGATGGAGATGGCACCATTACCACCAAGGAGCTGGGGACTGTGATGAGATCGCTGGGGCAAAACCCTACTGAGGCTGAACTGCAGGACATGATCAATGAGGTGGACGCTGATGGTGAGCTCCTAAGAGTATGCTTACCCACTTCGCTCACTTGTGACTTCGGGGGACTGCTACTTCTCCTACAGGGCTCTAGGTAACATTCACCTCTCTGCACTTCTAGGCAATGGGACCATTGACTTCCCAGAGTTCCTGACCATGATGGCTAGAAAGATGAAGGATACAGACAGTGAGGAGGAGATCCGAGAGGCCTTCCGTGTCTTTGACAAGGTAAGCAGTCAATCCCTATGACAGATGCCTAAACAGTAAAGCCAGAGTCCCCTCTGCACTTCCAGAATCCCTTCACCCAGTATGTGGGGGAGGCCACTACAGCTCTCCAAGCAGGGGAAGCTGAGTGACAAGCCTTTGTCCCCAAACCCCAGGATGGGAATGGCTATATCAGTGCCGCCGAGCTGCGTCACGTCATGACGAACCTAGGAGAGAAGCTGACGGATGAGGAAGTGGACGAGATGATCCGAGAGGCTGACATTGATGGAGATGGCCAGGTCAATTATGAAGGTGAGTTTTGTTGGGCAGGTCCTCCATGCCCTGGAGCTAGGAGGCTCACAGGGGTTTAGCTTGTGGTGGACTCAACTCCACATCTCTTGGCAGAGTTTGTACAGATGATGACTGCGAAGTGAAGGCCCGGGCAGCTGGCCATGCCCGTTCTCCTGATCTCTTCTCGCGCTCTCCTCTCTTCAAAACTCCCCTGCGTACCCGGTTCTAGCAAACACCAATTGATTGACTGAGAATCTGATAAAGCAACAAAAGATTTGTCCCAAGCTGCATGACTGCTCTTTCCCCGTCCCTCCATGCCCCTCATCGCTTCCTTTGGCCTCCCCCCTTCCAGGCCTGATGCATTCATAAGGTGAACCCCATTGCCCTGGGGAGCCTCTGCCCTCCTCCTCCAGCCCGGATGGCTCTCCTCCGATTTTGGTTTGTTTCCTTCTGTTTGCCCTTCTTTGGGTGCTGGGGTGACCACCAGTCCTGTCCCTGCCCAGTAGGGAGGGGAGCCAGGTTTTTGCCAAGTGGAGGAGCGTGTCCTCTGCCACTGTTGCATGCACCCCAGCCCTGTGATTCTATGTGCAAACCCAGCAGCCTGTGGGGCGGGGTGCCTAGAGGGGGGTATTCCAGGACTGAGAGAGTCGAGGAAGTGTGGCAGTGACAGGATGTGACCCAGGATGGGGGGTGGGAGGTGGGAGGGTTGTGAAGGGACAGGAAGGTCTTGGAAGCTAAGATGCTTTCACTATTGGAGGGGGACGGACAGAGCGGACAGCACTCGGGTCTGTTCTGAAACCATCTGGCTGGCTTTCTGAGGTCAAGCTGGGTGGGGGACTGTCATTGGCCATGCTGCCGATCACACTTGCCCTCATTCCTCCAGCGATCTCACGCTGTTCTGTAAATACCTGGTGCTAACATCCCATGCCGCTCCCCCATGGCGCCCCCAGCCACCTGCCCAGTTCAGGGTTGGTCCAAAAATGATGTGGGGGATGGTCGCTGTGTAATGTGCTGGTGATCTTTTTTTCTTCTTCCCCTTTATGCCCCTTAAAACTTTGATTTTTGTCCCTAACATGCCGGGCCAACTAAAGGAAGGGTGGGGAGTGGGGAGATGAGCCCCACCGTGCTCACAAGAACCAACCTGCAATAAACACTTCTGTGGGCCACTGCGCAGAGCACGCAGCGGGCACCTCCTGCCCCTCCGTGGTGACTTGGCATTGCTTTCTGCCCGCCTCTGCCCTCCTCGCCCTGCCTGCCCCACTCCTGGCGGAGAGCATGATCCGCGCCCTTGCTTCTGACTCTAGCCTCTGGGACATATGTCAGTCAACATGGGCAGTTCAGTCTGGGTTCGTTTCCTTTCTCTGTTCTCATCTGGCCCCCCAGGGCGATCACGTTGCTTTTGCTGGGACCTGCCCAGCTTTGAGACTCCTTTCCACCCCTTGGCACCAGCCTTGAGGGAGGGAGGGACAGGGCATATCGGGAGACCCAGCCAAAAGCTGAGGGTAAGGGCAGGTAGGCGTGAGGCTGTGGACTTTGCAGAATGTTTCGGTTTTTGTTGTTTTGTTTTTTTGTTTTTGTTTTTAAACCGGGCAATATTGTGTTCAGTTCAAGCTGTGAAGAAAAATATATATCAATGTTTTCCAATAAAATACAGTGACTACCTGTCTGGACTCTTCCATCTGCCCTCAATCTTTCTCTGTGGACAACAGGTCACTAAGGACTAGGTACTACCCTGGCCCAGCAGTCTGGGTCTGTCTGTGTGAGAACTTCAGAGATAGGCCCACCATCAGGAGAGCTCCCAGAGGCACCTGACCCAACATGAAGAAAGGATACTACAGCCAAAGGAACTATGGAAACCTTGTGACTGGGGAACAGATTGTGAGGGGCCAGAAACTGGTTGGAACAGAGGGTGACAGGTTCTTCATGGGTGAGCCTCGCTGGTGGCCTCCCAACTATGACACCCAGTTAATCACTGACAGCATGTGTAATAGCAGGAGTGCCTCAGAGGGTCTTGAGCAGTTGTGACTCACCCCTAGGGCCGGTAAATCACTTGTATATTCAGGGCCAGCCTGGGCTTCAGAGAGACCCAGTCTCATTTAAAAAAACAAAAACTCTAATCAGTTGCAAGGCACAGCTGCTCACTGACTTCCTGCCATGAGGCTGTGGAGAGAGGCCTCCCAGTTCCCTGGAGCTGCAGCAGAGGAATGTGGTAGGATGTGCATGCAGAGCTCCCAGCTGCAGGCCCCTCTCACCTCCTGATTTCAAGGGGGCCAGAGAGATGGCTCAGCAGATAAGAACCTGACAGCCTGGAGCCACATAAGCCCATTGCTGTAGGGCACATCTGTCTCCCAGCACTCCTATGGTGAGATCCTGAGTCTGCTGAGAGACCCTGCAAGCAGGTGGAGAAGAACCTGCTGGCCACTTGAATTAGAGCCTGCATACACCTGCACTCCTACAGGATAGACCACTGGGGCCACATCCTACTTAGTGGAGTGGTGGCTTTTTCCCTGGGCCTCAGTTTACTAAAATAAAAAGTAATTCCTGAACTATTAGAAATAACCTCCAGGTTGTGCCACCGTGTGTTCATATCCCCACTCTGCGTTGGCTTAGGAGCTGGAGGCTGGTTTTTTTTTTTCCCCAGACAGGAGGAGGTCTAAGCAGGTAAAGCCTGCCACTTGGAAGTGACGGTAGAATCAAGCTTTCCTACTCATTGGGCTTCCAGATGCCTAGCGTTTAACCACAGCATACCCCCCACCACTGTGAAAACGTACTACTGAAGACAGATCACATTATTAAATAGCCATCACACTGCCCCTTTTACAAAACAAAGACACACCCCACACAGAGCTTGGAACAGTCCCAGGGTGAACAGTGAGGCTAGGCAGCTACAACTCTAGGCTAAAGAAGCTCTTGAGGGAAGCAGTCGTGTCCAGGTCAGGCTCCCAGATCTAGGTCCCAGGCCTGAGAGGAGGAAAGCCAAGGAGGTGCCAGGCAGGGAGTCCTCTCACAGAGTCCAAGCTGCCATCTCTGTCATTCTCAGTATGACCAGCAGGTGGAGCCACGAAGCCAGAAGGCCTGCTGCTCAGGCCCTTGGGACTGGTGTATATTATTAGTGTTGTGTTCTTTAACAGTTTATTATAACTTAGCTTGTTTAGCCCTCAGCCACCACCGTCTGCAGTTCGGTGCAGTTGGAAGATGGGTGGTGTGACTGGCCTTGGAGCTGAAGCACATGCTCGCCTTGGCTAGGCTCACTCTCTTGGCCTCACTGGTTTCTTCAGCAAACTGGCCCTGCACCTCAGCATGGCTCCTGTTCCTGATGCGTGTCTGTTCTCTCTACAATACAGCCTCAACTAGAAGGTGCTAATGACCTAGTGGCACTGCCTCCACAGCCTCCATCCATCAATCATGCTCCTAGAAAGTTCTAACTTCTGTTCTATACAACCTTAGTCAGCTGCCCCATAGGTTCTGGGTCACCATGTGAAGTTACTCCTATTAGGTCACAGCCCTCTCTGTAGTCTGTTGTTTAACTGTCCTTTTCTGTGCTGGGTATGGAACCCATGGTCACAAACATGGGAAGCAAGCCATCTCCCTCTGAGTCATGTTTCCAGAGCTTAGTGGTGTGCTGCTTTTTAAAAAAGTCATTTATGTATTTATTTGTTTTATTGAGGCAGGATTTCTCTGTATATCCCTGACTATCCTGAAACTTGCTCTATAGGCCAGGCTGACCTCAAACTCAGAGAGCTACCTGCCTCTGCCTCCCAAGTGCTGGGATTAAAGGCAGGTGCCACCACCACCCAGCTACTTTTTATTTTCTTTAATTTGGTTTGGTTTGAGAGAGGGTCTCATGGAGCCCAGGCTAGTCTAGAACTCACTATGCAACTGAAGATGACCTGAAACTCCTGATGCTCCTGCCTCTACCTTGAGTGCTGACATTACAAATCTGTACCACCACACCCAGCTTCAAAAGGTACTGGAGATGGAGCCCAGGGCTTTGAGCATGCTAAGTCAGCAACTCTTCCAGCTGAGCCACATCCCCAGACTGCCTTTGATTTTCTTGAGACAAGATCTTGCTTTAACCTAGGCTTGCCTCCAGCTTCAGGCAATTCTGCCTCCGCCTTCCAAGTGCAGAAATGAAAGGTGTTTGTCACAAGTCCAGCTTGTATGTGGTGTCAGTTCAGTTCTAGGAAGGAAAGAAAGAGGGCTGGCAAGATGGTTCAGCAGATGAAGGTGCTTGCCACCAAGCCTGAACCTAAGTTCAGTTTCTGGAATTGACATAGTAGAGAGAGAATTGGTTCCTGAAAGTTGTTTTCTCACTGTGGCATATGTGTACACACACACACACACACACACAAAGTTAAGTGTAAAAGACTTGTAAAGAAATGAATAGAGAAGTTTTATCATTAATAAAGTCAAAGACATGGAAGTTGAAAGGGGTTAATTGGGAGAAGGGGTCAGCAGAGTGGGAGAGGATAAGAGAGGGTTCTGGGGTGAATTGACTGCACTACATTGTACATGTTATGAAATGGTGACAGACGCACCCCCCAACAGGTGCCTGGGACCTTTTTCCCCACACATCCATGTCCAGTGTTCTATCTGTCCACAGCACAACTTGTAATTCCATGTGTAAGATGCTTCCTCAAACACATATTGATGTGATTATTCAATCGTTGTCCCACTGGATTGTGAGCAAAGTAGGGCCAAGGCTGTGTCTTTTTGCTCCATCAGACACTGAGTAGCCTCTGGCTCACAGTGGATCCAAGGGAAAGTATGACGAGTTAGTAACACATGAGAGGCCCAAGAAACCAGTGAGGCATTGGATCTCAAAGTCAGAACTTAAAACAGAAACACTTCCTGCTACTCGACTGGATTGCTTCCTAAATCCTTAGCCCAGTGCAGTCACCAGCTCCAAGAAGCCCTCACTGCTGTCCATCTGCCTTTCCTGAGCCCTGACCACATGAACACAGGGCTGTCTTCCCCACTGAACAGTGAGCCCCAGGAGAGCAGAATCAGGGTTGTGTCTGTCACTGACGTGTCCCCAGCATCACAATGGACAAATCAAGATGGGTGAGGGTAGACGTAGGTATATCCTGGCAGGCTGCCATCATGGCATTGAAAGGGGTCAAAAAGAGGTGGGGGAGGAAGCAAAGTTTAAGTGATCTTTTTTCCATCTTCTAGGGTGCTAGGCGTTGACACCCAAGGCTCACACTTGTGAAATGCACACTCCACTCCTGAGCAGGAAAGCCCCCGCCTCCACCCAGTTCTGAAGATTGAATGTGGAGCCCAGGGTCCCAGCTAAGCAAGCGATAGCTACTGAACCACATTTTTGTTTGTTTCTTTGTTTGAGACAGGATTTCTCTGTGTAGCTTTGGAGCCTGTCCTGGAACTCACTCAGTAGTCCAGACTGACCTCAAACTCAGATCCACCTGCCTCTGCGAGTGCTGGGATTAAAGGTGTGTGCCACCACCACTAGACTTGAACCACATTCTTTTAAGCCAGAGCTGGCCTTACATTCTCTGTTGCTGGGGATAGACCTGGACCTCCTACTCTACTGCCAAAACAGAGAACACAGGTGTATGCCACCATACTTTGCTCCTTTGTTTTTAGACAGTGCCTTCCTGTATAGTCTAAATTAGCCTCAACCTCTCCAGCACTGAGACTATAGGTGTAAGCCCCTGTGCCTAGCTGACCTTTTTGCTTTGTTTTGCTTTGTTCAAGACATGGTTTCTCTATGTAACCTCCCTGACTGTCCTGGAACTTGTTCTGTAGACCAAGCTGGCCTCAAACTCAGAGATCCACCTGCCTCTGTCTCCCGAGAGCTGGGATTAAAAGCATGTGGTACCACCACCCAGCCAGCTGACTTTTTATTAATAACTTCAACTAATATACTGTTAGTCTGCTGGGATTGATTTGAAGCTAGGCATATAAGCTAGTTATAGGTATAGGTGACCTATACCTATAACTCCAGCTTAAGGAGGTAGAAGGATCGGGAATCCAAGATTATCCTCTGCTACCTGGCTAGCCTGGGCTCCATGAGGCCCTATCTAAAGATTTTTTTAAAAGATTTATTTATTTATTATGTATACAGTATTCTGTCTGCACATCAGAAGAGGGCACCAGATCTCATTACAGATGGTTGTGAGCCACCATGTGGTTGCTGGGAATTGAACTCAGGACCTTTGGAAGAGCAGTCAATGCTCTTAACCTCTAAGCCATCTCTCCAGCCCCCTATCTAAAGATTTTTAAAGTGCTCTGGGATGATGGTTCAGTGAGTAAAAGCCCTGGCAGCACAATCATGAGCTCCAGCTCCCAGCACCCACAAAGCAATCTGGGTGTCTCAAAGCACCTGTAGCTCCAGCCCCAAGGAATCCAGTGCCCTCTTCTGGCTTCTAAACATGCAAAGATGCACAAATGCACATCCGAGCACATGTGCATGCGCACACACACACAAATATCTAAGAAAATAGCATGAACGTTTCTAGAAGCTTTCATTATTTTTCAGCATTACATTTTTTTATTCTGTTAAAATACCCGTAAATAAAAATGACCATTTTAACCATTTACTATTCACAGACAATTATAGATTCAATGGTATTTAGGCCATTTACTGTCGGCAACTATTGACATACTGTACCTTCCAGTACCTTCAGACTGATCACTTCAGCCTAGTTGGTTTTATGATTTTGTTTGTTCACTTATTTGGTTTGGTTTTTCGAGAGAGACTTTCTCTGTGTAACAGTCTTGGCTGTCCTGGATCTCACTCTGTAGACCAGGCTGACCTTGAACTCAGAGATCTGCCTGCCTCTGCCTCCCAAGTGTGAACCACCATGCCCAGCTTGTTTTATGATTTTATCTGTTGTTACTTGGTTTTGGAGACCGAGTCTCAAATACCCCAGGCTGACCTGGAATGCTCTATGTAATACTTGGGGATGACCTTGAAGTGCACCCCTCCTGCCTGAGCACACACATGCTGAGATCACAGACCTGCACCTCTGCACCCAGCTTACCTGTTTCCACCTCTCCTGACACTCCTGCCTCTTCCTGAAAGTGATCAGAAATCCATTTACTAGGGGTAAGAAAAGTTAAAACAAATCCTTCATTTTCTAATTGTGCTTGCCCATATGACAATATTGGACAGCAACTTCCTTCCAGGTCCTGTGCTAAGTTGCTTTTTTTGGGAGGCGGGGGAGGGTGTCAATTAATCCTAACAGCATCTCTGTCAGATAATAATGAAAAGGAAACTGAGGTACAGAGAGAGGCCTAAGAAAACAGTAGACAAAGACTACTCCACATTTCCCTTGTGTGACCAGGCTATGAGACCTCTCTGGGCTTTGGTCCCTGCTTCCCTGGAAAGGCTCCGTTAATATGGTTAATATGCTGCCAAGCAGATGGAGTGGGAGGGTGAATGACCCTAGTAGCTGAGAAATGGGAACCAGGGCAGCAATAAGGAGCATCTCTGTTCACCCTCCCTCCAGTGACTGACTCACTTCCCTTCATGCTAGTCAACTCATTCCCAGGCCCTTGGCTTCTTTGCTTGGAGGCCGGGGAGAGTGGACGCCTGCTGCCTTCAGGCTCCCACAGGAGTTTATTGAATGAATGAGTGAAATCTTTGTGGCAGTTCCGAAGATGGTGAGTTGAGGTCCAATTGTAAAAGGAGGCAGTTGTTTGTTCCAGGATGGAGAGACAGGCTTGGGACATGCATCAGCACCATCTCTGGCTTGCCCCTGCCCCTCCCCCAAAGTTCACGTAGCATAATTCTCCCAAGCTGTGGTGTTTCTCAGGCCATTTCTGTGCCAGACACGTCCAGTAATGTGCAGTGGCCTTCCCTTCTCACTTCCTTTTGTGGTTCAGGACCCCCAAGTCAGATAGGGGATGGGAAATGGAGGAGGGCAGGAACGGTTCTGAGAGAGGTTGCTGGAATGGCTTTGGACAGGGCATGACTGTGTATCCCCTGGGGACCCGGGGTAGGCATCCAGGGGTCCCTTTGGTGGAAGTGGAGAGCAGAGACTCTAACCTCAGCATACTGGAGTCCACAGAAGCCACTGGAAACTTTTCTGCTCCCTAAATATTTGGACAGTGAGATAGATGGGGGAGCTCAGGGCCAGAGCAGCCCAGCCAGGGCCCAGTTATTTTAAGAGAATCTTGAGAGCCACAGAACATGCCTCCAGCATCCCTTGCCCTCTTCCCAAGGCCTGTAGCCTCCGTCCCAAAGGAGGAAAACTGCAGCAGACACTCCCAGACTTTGGGGATTAGATATTTGGCTCCCACCACCATCAGTTGAGTCCCTGATCTTCTGGCTTCTGGTCCTGTGACACTGGGCCCAGGATGGCATGCAGGACCAGCTTAGATGTCAGCAGAGGGAGCAAGCAACCATGGCTTCTCTTTTAGATGGCTTTCCCACAGAGCAGCTATCGCCCCCCGACAGAGGCACAGCAGTCAGTGGTGCCACCTGCCCGGTGCCCCAGGATGTCAGTGGCACCCAGTTCCCTTCCTTAGCCTGGAGAGCAGTGGGAGCCAGTGGGTCTCTTCTCCCCGATGAGGGCCGGGAAAGGGTTGTCTGTAAGTCCCCACGGACAGAACGGGCACATAAACAACATAACCAGAGCTTGAGGCGTTGGAAGACAGCCTTTCGGAAAAGGATGAAGACCCAGGGGTCCAGGATGGGGTTGAAGGCATTGAAGCGGAAGGCGAGGAGGTCCCCCATCTCACTGCTGTCCGGGGCAATGGCCTGGGTGAAGCCTCGGATCTGAGGGGCAGGGCAGATGCATCATGGGTTTGTCCTCCTTCATCCCTATACCCTACCTCCCACTTCTTGCCCAGAGGGATGAGGAGTTGTGGCAGGTCGGAGGGGAAGGAAATAAGATGTGGTGAAGAAAGATGTAGACTGAGTTGCCAATGTGTGCATGCATCCGGAAAGTGGCAGACAGAAAAGCCCCCAGGAAACAGCTAACAGCAGACAGAGGAAAGACGGGGCTGGGGCAAAGGCTACCCATCTACCCGACGCACCCTTTGCAGCTAAGATGACCTCCCCCAACCCCCACAGGTGCCTAAGCCCTCTAGGCTCCCAAAACCTCACGTAGAGCAGTCACTGTTAGCCCTCAGAAGGTTTAAACTCTCCAAATCCATCCCAATCCCTATTCTGAGACCTAGCATAGAAGTGTGACTAGAGGCTGTCGCCCACACTGGCTGTTATAGTGGGAGGGACAGTTCACAGTTCCTGTGGGGAGCAGTGAGAGTGGGAAGCCGAAAGGGAGGAAAGACAAGGGTGGGGTCTGGGCTCAGAGAATGGGAGCTCGTGGTTGTGTGGTTATATGAAAGAGCAGGATAGAGGCTCCGTTTGTGTGATCGCGGGCAACACACACTATCATCCTCCTGTAAAAGAGGATGGGACTTTGGTGTCATTTCCTGCCTGGTGCTTCTGAAATGATTGTGTAAGGTCAACTTGAAATTTATCTGAAGAGGCATTTGGAAGCCATTAAGCATTGTGTTGGCAGAAAGCAAGTGTTCATGAATCGTGTGGATCCTGTTCTCTCCATAATGGTGTGTTTGATTGGGAAACAGGGCTGAGAGGGGACAGCTAAGGGCTGGGGGGAGGTGTCTAGTGGAACAAAAGAAAGTGGGGAGACTTTTTAAAGTAGTCAGTTATTGGGTAGAGCACAAAGTTAATGTCTCACCCTTTTTAAGCCTTGATTTCCACATCTGCCAAGTGGGCATGACGGATGAAGAACAGAGCTGCCCTCTTCCCCTCCTCCTGCACCTCAGTTCCAAGAGACACTCACCGTGAGAGGCAGGGAGCACACAGCCATGATGCCTGTCATGAGAGCCAGCAGAATCAGGTGGTCAACTTCGTCCTCTCGTGCCCGAGAGGTTGGCACCAATGAGCCATGGTGGCGTCTCTGCTGGCGGTACATGTGGCAGAGGCTGAGAGTGACGGAGCCATTGCAGAAGAAGATGGAAGTCACCAGCAGGGCCACGAGACTGGCATAGGCCAGGGAGAAGGCACAGCCACCAGGCTGGGTGGAACGCATACGGATGAAGCACCAGCTCCCGGGACAGTACTGCTGATGCTCGCCCAGGCCCAGCAGGGGCAGTGAGCAGAAGAGGCAACAGAAAGCATAGATGGCAGGCAGGGCCAAGCGAGCACAGCGGGGCCCATCCAGCTGGGCATATAGGTAAGGATGACTGAGTGCCAGGCATCGCTCCACAGCCATGGCAAAGAGAATGAGCGTGGAGGCCAGGCCAAAGAAAGTCATGGCAAAGGCAAAAGTGTCGCACAACGCTGACCCACCGTGGGCCAGGCCCAGCAGGGAGCTGTTTCTAGCATAGGCTACGAACACTGCCGGGCTCAAGAAGCACGTGCCCAGAAGATCTGTCACCGCCAGCCCAGTGACCAGCACTGCAAAGGCCGATGGGTGTGACTTCCGTCTCGCACCTAGGATGCCCAATGCCAGCCCGTTGCCCACCACACCGGCCACGAACATCAGGGTGCTGGTGGCAGGTCCTACCGAGTCTCGCACGTAGGTGAGGTTCCGGCAAGAATCTGCCATGCCCTGCCACTCTCTGACACCCGCAAAGAGAGGGATCCCAGGGATGGCAGGTGGGTGAGTAGTACCAGGATGTCCACTGCTGGCCACAGTTGTCACAGCAACCAGGATCTGCCAGTCGGCCCCAGTTTCCCGAGTGCTTTTCGGTCTTCGATTTTTTGTCTTCTCTAGTGCTTGTCACTCTCTTGTTTCTTCCCTTCTCTGTCAGCCCTTCCTTCTCCTGATGTCTCTTTCCTTGTCCCCTTGTACATTTGAGTTCCCACTGTCCCCAGTCCCTCCCTCTACAGTTCTCTGCCCTCTCCTTTACATTTCTGCTTTCCGGACCCTTCAGCACTTCTGCCTTCTCTGCCGGTCCTGTCCCTCCGTCTCTCCTGTCTGCGGGTCTGTGTAGGTCTCTGTCAGCTTCTCCCTCTTAGGACCCGCCCTCCTCATCTTGCCTGCTGCCCCAGCTTTTTTTCATTTCCTCTCTGCCCCGCCCTCCTCCCCTGTGCTGGTCTCCAGAGGCCCCCTTGGGCTCCCTGCCTGCTTTCCCTGGCTTATACCCCATCCCCTTCTCTGAGCATCCATCCCTTGCCTCTGCCCAGTCCCCTCCTCACACAATCCCCCGGTGTCACCTGCTGCCACCACCCCACACTCAGCCTCTACTGTTTTTCACACCCTCTAGCATCTCTGTCTCTCTCTCTTCAGATATAAGTCCCTGTTCATGTCACCAGGGTTCAGAGCCCCTATGGGAGCCAGGCAGGCCCTAGTACTGAGTGGTTCTCCAGCTTAACTGTGGCCTGAACTGTCTGTGAGTGGCCTGTGAGAACTATTCTGGGCTTCAGGCCCTGGGGTTAGGGCCTGACCCTGGGATTGAGAAATGATCAGGAAATTCCTCCATGATGTAGTGTTTTCCAGACATCACAGAGAGCCCTGGTCCCTGGGCGCAATTCACTCCTTCCAGGAGTTGAGGAAGCAGGCAGCCTGTCCAGACCTCATCCCGGGGCCCCTAGTCCTGTGTTTGGACACCATCTCCAGTTTACAGGGCTTTGGCGACCCATCTTTAAAAGCTGACCTCTTACTTCTCATCATAGCACTTCCAAGCCCGAGGCCAGGGCTAATGACATTGACCTCCAACCATGACACTTTGACACGGATGGCCACACCAGGCTCCAGCATTGATCCCACACACAAGACTGCCGCTCATCCTCCCTTAATGTCCCCATCTCCCTCAGGCCAGTGTGTCAGTCCAGCTGTCAGAACAGTGGTCATGCCACTTCTCCCTGACCCCACAGTTCCTGTTGTCTCACTGTTGAGGGACAAAGGGGACCTTGGAGACCCCTAGTCACCCTCGATGGCTTTTTGTTTTGTTTTGTTTTGTTTTGTTTTGTTTTTGAGACAGAGTTTCTCTATGTAGCCCTGGCTGTCCTAGAACCAGTTTTGTAGACCAGGCTGGTCTCGAACTCACAGACATCTGCCTTCCTCTGCCTTCTAAGTGCTGGGATTAAAGGCGTGTGCCACCACCACTTGGCCCTTTGTGGCTTTTTTATCTGTACTTGTTGTTCTGCTGTTTTTGAGACAGGATCTCATGTGACCTAGGCTGGCCTCTAATTCTCTATGCGACCAAAAATGATCCTAAACTTTTTTTTAAAAATTATGCATATATGCATGTATGTATATACGTATATATGTATGTATATGTTTATGTGTGGGTGCACCCATGCCACAGTGCATATGTAGAACTCAGAAGACAACTTGCAGGAGTCAGTTTTTTCTCTCTCCTCTCCCCCAGCATTACTGGTCTTGGGGATCAAACTAAGGTCTTCTACTTGGCAGCAAGCCAACTTTTGTTTTGTTTTCTGTTCTTGTTTGTTTATGTGAGGTGAGTTCTCACTATGTAGCCCAGCCTGGCCTCAAACTCTCAGCAATTCTCTTGTCTCTGTCCACAGCATGTTAGCATTAAAATTCTGTGCCCAGCCCACCCAAGTATGACCTCTTGTTTTTCAGGGAGACATTTAGTAAAAAAATTTCCAAGCCATTTGACTTTAATTTCTATACCAGTGTGACTACCTTCCTGATGCATGATGGTACCAGGCAAGGGAAAAAGGTTTGTTTGCTCCAGTCTCCTCCTCCATGGCATGGGTCCCACTAACTCCCGCCCCCAGGCATGTGGCTGAGTGTGGCCAGCCTCCCACCCACCCCAGGCTTGCCTTGTAGTAGGGAAAAAGCCTGCTCAGAAACATTACATGTTCAGGGGCAGGAGTGTTCCTGACACCAAGACTAGACTTCAGGCAGCTGCTGCCTTGCCCTCTGTGTCCTACCCCCATACCACATCTTCCTATCACCCCTGGCCAGCTGCCACCCAGCTGGTATCCCTAGTTTCCGACAGGATGGATCCCCAGTCCCAGGCACTCGGGGATCCCTAAGGACCACCCAGCTCTGCTCTGAAGGGTGGAGAGCCCAAAGCAGTGAAGCAAGCCTGGGGGCCATGTGGTCTCTGTCATAGTCTCTAGTTCCCAGGAAGAGCAGAGGGAACTCAGGAAGTCATATCATATTAATGAAGGATGATGCCTGGCAGGCTCGGCGTCCTGTCTTGGCATCAGGGGAGTTCCTAGCAGGAGGTGGGACCTCCATTTCCCGGAGCTCTCTCGTGCTGATTTCCTGTCCCCATCACCATCAGCATTCG
Organism: Dicrostonyx torquatus; assembly: GCA_028555095.1. Classification (NCBI taxonomy): domain Eukaryota; kingdom Metazoa; phylum Chordata; class Mammalia; order Rodentia; family Cricetidae; genus Dicrostonyx; species Dicrostonyx torquatus. Next base: position 1,143,857 of record JAQHUG010000423.1, on the reverse strand, counting down.
GGAAGTTCCCTGGCTGCTATGCCCAAGGACCTCAGTCAAGCCCCTACACTGCCTAGGCCATGATTTCCCCTCTTACACTTCTAGGAGCCATACCAGTGGATGCCAGCCTCTGCTCTAGGTGCCACTGCCCTGCTCCTGGGTCGGAAGTATATCTCTCAGGACGCAGGACTGTGTACCTGTAATCCTACCCCTCCGAGGTGTGGAAAAGAGGATTAGAAACATTCAAGGTCATCCTTAGCTACAACCCAGAGCATCCCAGGCCAGCCTGGACCACACAGGACTCTGTCTCACAAGGTCAAAGAATAAACAGAAGCAGGTAAGGTAACAGCAACCATAGCTCTCTCCTAATGAGGGGACAAAGGGGCCCTGGAATCTATGCCAAGGTTACCCATTGCTCTATGTACCTTGTTGCCTAGTGCCAGATGTCTTCGTGTGAGGGGTGGGCCATCTGCACCCCTCATATGGCTTCTAAGAACAAAGCATGGTGTGGGGAGCTACCCTGGGAGCGTGACTCAGATCGCTTTCTACCCACTACAAGCAAGAGGACTCAACCTCCCCAAGGGACCCCAGGGCTCTCAGAAGAGGAAGGACAGGACAGACAGCACAGAGAATAGTGACTGACTCAGAGACACAGTCCCCAGAGGTGAGGGAAATGGGAAATGGGGATCAGAGAAAGAGGAGGATGGGAGCTGGGAACTTGGCACGTGAGACTGTAAGTTAAGATGAGTGTGGTGTGTGTGCATGTGTGCACGCGTGCGCGTGTTTTTGTGTGTGTGTGTGTGTGTGTGTGTGTGTGTGTGTGTGTGTGTGTGTAACTCTTCATTGGCCAGGTTCGTAACTGCCTACTTTCTGTGAGGTGGATGTAGAGCAAGGACATAGGGCTCACAGGTAGGGTGTACAGAGATATGGCCAGATGGGTGTACATAGGTATGGACAGGTATACAGAGATATAATTTGGCCCCCAAATAGATTTATTCATTTTATGTGTATGACTGTTTGCTCACATGTATGTATGTGCACTATGTGCCTGTCTGGTGCCCTGTGAGGTCAGAAGCAGATGTTGGATGCCCTGGAAGTGGAGTTCCATGTGGGTGCCGGGAATCAAACCCAGGTACTCTGCAGGAACAAGTATTCTTATCTGATGATCCATCTCTCCAGCTCTCCGTGGATATAGTTTTGCTTCTGTGTATTGTGCATGGAGAGATATGTCTTTCTGAAACGTGTGAGGGTCTATATACTGCCAGTTCATAGGTATATTTGCAGACATGTATCAACATGTCATAGCTCACAATGTCTGGTTTTTTTTTTTTGGTTTTTGTTTGTTTAGTTTGCTTTTTCGAGACAGGGTTTCTCTGTGCAGCCTTTGCTGTCATGGCACTCCCTTCTCAAACCAGACTGGCCTCGAACTCACAGAGATCCACTTGTCTCCCAAGTGTCGAGATTAAAGGTTAATTTTTATATCGTATTTATTGAGCTTATGTATGCTTTGGCTCATGTACCAAGGCATGAAGTCAGACGACAGCTTGTGGGGTGGTTCTTTCATTACACCATATGAGTCCTTGGAATTGAACTCAGGTCCCTGGGCTTGGTGGCAGGTGCCCCTCCACTCACCACTCTCTGTGTGATCTTAGGAAAAGGCTTCCCCTGATTTTCAACAAATGCCCCAGCCGTGGGGTATTATGTAAAATAAGACTCTTTATCCTGCCTTCTTCTCAGATAGCTGCTGGCGCTATTATTGACTTGACAAACCTAATAATCACTGTGCACCAAGGTTGGAGAGATGTAGAGGGGTTCGGAAGACGCTACGCAATGAGGGTATGCACTGCCACGTGGTGCATGGCTAGGCAGGTCCCTTTGGCTGAGTTATCATCCCTGCTGCAGACCCCACTTGCCCTGGGCCCACCTGTCCTGACTCCTCAGTCCCATCCCTTTCTTCCTGGTGCAGGCCCTGGAAGCATGGAGGCATGCTTGTGCTCGACTCAACCTGTGCAGTCCATATACGCGCTGTGCTCGACTCAACCCACGCAGTCCATATACATGCCACCAGCTGCCCATGCCTGCTGTTAGGCTCTGCCCTAGCCCCGCTTCAAGAAGCTGCTAGACCCTTCCGGGCTGTGTGCCTGCCTGGCTCAGCCTGATTTAGGGCCTTCCTAATCCTTCACTCCCAGCTCTCCTGAGCCAGTCCAGCACAGCTCACACGCAGGGAGAATGAAGAGCAGGAAACTAATGAGAAAGGACAAGAAGAGCCCAAGGATGGGAGACTGAGAGGGACAGATAGGAAGCAAGCACTTCCTCAAGCGTACACCACCACACACCTCTTGACCTGGGTCTGACCCCAGCTAGATCCTGGTCCCCAAAGCTGACCTCACAAAGCTGGTGGCAGGAAAGAGCAGGGGTGACCAGAGACAATACCATCAGGAGTTCTATAGCTAATGAGATAATTAATCCAGCGCTTCTGGTGGCTAGGACCAGCTTTGTCTCCCTGCCCCCACTTCAGGTTTCTGGATCTTCCCAGTTTCTATCACCCTTCCCCCAAGTCTCCTGGCTTCCCTTCTGCTGGCCAGCCCCCAGAGCTTTCTCAACAGCCTCACCAAGGCCAACAACATGCAGCAAGGAAGTTCAAACCGCACAGATTCCAGTCTGGAAGGGCCCTATATCCCAGTAGTCTACACTGGTGGTGCTCAACATTCCTAACACTGCAGCCCTTCAACACAAGTTCTTCATGTTGTAGTGACCTCCAACCATAAAATTATATCCGTGCCAAGTGGTGGTGGTGCACACTTTTAATTCCAGCACTCGGGAGGCAGAGACATGAGGATCTCTGTGAGTTTGAGGCCAGCCTGGTTTACAGAGCAAGTTCCAGGAGAGGCTCCAAAGTTACACAGAGAAACCCTGTCTCAAAAACAAAACAAAACAAAAAATTGTTTTTGTTGCTGTAATTTTGCTACTGTTATGAATTGTAATGTAAATATCTGTGTTTCCCGATGGTTCCAAAGGGTAGAGACCTACAGGTTAAGTAAGAACCAATAGTCTAGGCTTCCTTCCTCACAGGACTGGAAGACCCTGGAATGTGAGAGCCTGGTGGAGTCTACAACTTTAATCCCAGCATTTGGGCTGGACAGTGGTGGTGCACGACTTTAATCCCAGCACTCAGGAGGAAGAGGAGGTGGATCTCTGTGAGTTCGAGGCCAGCCTGGTCTACAGAATGAGTTCCAGGATAGTCAGAGCTACACAGAGAAACTGTGTCTTGGAAAACCAAAAGGAAAAGAAAAAAAAAAAAAGAAAAAGATGAGGTTTAGTATGTTTATCTGTAATCGTAGCATCAGAGAAGCTGAAGAGGCAAGAGGTTTACTGGGGGCTTTGAGGCCAAGACTACAAAGCTAGATCCTACCTGGGGCAGGGCAAGATTTTTCCCCCCACCTGTAATTCCGGCATTCGGGAGGCAGAAGCAAAAGGATCCATGTGTTCTCTGTCAGCTTGGACTGCAGAGCAAGCTCCATATCAGCCAGGGGCTACACTGTAAAGTAAGACCTTGTGGAAAGAAGATTGAAGGAAGGGAGGGAGAAAAATGGGAGGGCTAGTGAGATGGCTCTTCACAGGAAGACGCCTGCCACCAAGCCTAATTAATGGCTTGAGTTTCATTCCTCTGGACCCACATGGTAGAAGGAAAGAACCAATTCTTATAAGCTGTCCTGTGACCTCCATATATACTCTCATACACACACATACACACACCATAAATTAAAATGTAAAAAGAAAGAAACAAAATTTGGGCTCAGATTCTTTCAGGTTCTAAGCTGCGAAGGGGTGGGTTTCTGGTGATCCAGAAGCCTTGTAGTCTGGGCCCTGTATCCTTCCCCACCCCCAGTTCATCCTTGGCATTCTCTCTCTCTCTCTGTCCCCCTTTTCCCTTGTGGCTCCCACAGACATGATGCAAGCAGGCTGGAGCAGACTGAGAGGTGGGAGCAGGAGCGAGATGTAATTACAGCTGCTTCTGCCTCCATTCTACAGGAAGCTCAGAGTTGGGGCCCAGGGGACCCTAACCGATGCATTTGCCAGACTCCCCCAAGACCTCCTGGGGAGGAAACCCCAGTGAGCCACTTCAGGAAACTGAGAGTCCAGTCTCCATCAGCAAAAAATGCCTGATTCTGGAATAGGGTGGAGTCTAAGGGAGTTTGAGGAGAATGGTTTTGAACTAAATAAGTAAAACCTTTTCCCCCTGGTTGTGTGTGTGTACACACGTGTGTGCATGCATATGCACATATGTATATATGTTCATGTGTGCATAGGTGCATGTTTGCTCATGTGTTTATGTATACATACGTGCATGCAAAGGTGTGCAAGCATGTCCTTGTATGCATAGTAAATGTTTGAGTGCAGGTGCATATATACACATATATACACATGTATATGTATATATACACATGTAGAAGCCAGAAAACAACCTCAGACACTGTGTTCTTCAAAAACCATTTCCCTTTTTTTTTTTCTTTTCATTCTGTTTTGAGATAGGGCTTTTCTGTGTAGCCCTGGCTGTCCTGGAACTAACAGATATCCACCTGCCTCTGCCTCCCTAGTGCTAGGATAAAGGCATGCACCACCAAGTCCCCTCCTTTTTTGTGACAGGGTCTCTCCTTAGGACCTAGGGCTTGCCAGTTTAGCTAGATTGCATGGGCATTGAGTCTCAGCAACCTGTCTGTCTCTGCCTGGGATTACAATTGTGTTCCACCATTCCCAGACTTTTTTTAAAATAAAGATTTATTTATTATGTATGCATTGTATACCTGCACACCAGAAGAGGACACCAGATCTCATTAAAGGTGGTTGTGAGCCACCATGTGGTTGCTGGGTATTGAACCCAGGTCCTCTGAGCCATCTCTCCAACTCCCCATTCCCAGCTCTCTCTCTCTCTCTCCCTCTCTCTCTCTCTCTCTTTTTTCTTTTTCTTTTTTCTTTCTTTTTTTTTTTTGGTTTTTCAAGACAGGGTTTTCCTGTGTAACAGTCCTAGCTGTCCTGGAACTAGCTCTTGTAGACCAGGCTGACCTGGAACTCACAGGGAATCACTTGCCTCTGCCTCCCAAGTGCTGGGATTAAAGGCATGCGCCAACAACACTGGCCTCATTCCCAGCTCTTTATGTGGATGCTAGGGATTAAACTCAGGCCCATTTATTCATGTGACAAACACTTCGCTACCTGAGCTATCATCCTAGTCCCTTAACTAGTTTCTTCTTCCTCTTGTTGTTGTTGTCCTTTTTTTGTTTTGTTTGTTTGCTTGTTTTGAGACAGGGTTTCTTTGTGTAGCTTTGGAGCCTGTCCTGGAACTCCCTCTGTAGACCAGGCTAGCATTGAACTCACAGAGCTCCTACTGCCTCTGCTTCCCAAGTGCTGGGATTAAAGGCTTGCACCCCCACTGCCGAGCCCGTTACTAGTTTCAATGTAAACATTTCCTTTTTCATTCCACTGTAAGTCCTTAAGCAGCCCCCAAGGGGAATGACAACTCAGACTCCTTAGCCTACTGTTCCTCCAGCCAAAGTCATTCTTCGGAGAAGGAGAGAACATCCTAAGACACAGGAAGCTTCGAGGCACAGGAAGCTCAGAAACTCATTAAATTTCCAAGGCCCCTCCCTCTACAGGGAACAGAAAAATTGAACAGTTGCTGGGGAAGGAGCCCCTTAGTAGAGCTGACCACACACGGGGATGGGAGCTCCAGAGATGCAGCTTTCCTGAGTCATCACCCACGCCATGGTGGATTTTTGGTGATGTGGCTGGCTTTGAGTCACTAATGTTTCTGTAAGTGACCTCGATAAACTAATTGACTCCCCCAAGCTAGATCCAGGTGCAATCATTTCTTTTGTCTGTCACTGATAAAACATTTATTTGTTTGTGGGTGCCTCCCAAGGAAGAGTCACATGGCAAGGGCTCAGTGAAACACAGTGAGAGCTTTGTCCATCTTGAAGCCTTATAAAATTCCAGGAGCCGGGCAGTGGTGGTGCATGCCTTTAATCCCAGCACTCTGGAGGCAGAGGGAGGCGGATCTTTGTGAGTTCAAGGCCAGCCTGGTCTACAAGAGCTAGTTCTAGGACAGGCTCCAAAGCTACAGAGAAACCCTGTCTCGAAAAACCAAATAAAATAAAATAAAGTTCCAGGAAAGGCCAGGCATGTTGACACACACCAGTAATCCTAACATTTGAAGGGTCAAGGCAAGAAGATAGTGAGTCTGAAGCTAGTCTGGACTGCATAGCAAAACCCCATGTTTAAAAAAAAAAAAAAGAACCTGACAGTGGTGGGCACACGCCTTTGATCCCAACTCTCAGGAGGCAGATGCAGGTGGATCTCTGTGAGTTTGAGGCCAGCCTAGTGTGCAGAGTGAGTTCCAGGACAGGCTCCAAAGCTACACAGAGAAACAAAACAAGAAAATTACCCTCAGGAAAGCTGGAAATAAGTGCGTTGATGAGAAATATCATTTCTGTGTCGCAACCAAATCAACATATTTAACCATCATCCAGGCCAAAAATAGCCTCCAACCACAAGGGCAAGCCACATACACACTGCTCCAGAGAGTGCCTTGGGAAGTACAGCAGGGGTCCTCTGTCCTCACAGTTAGAAAAAATAGCTGAGCTGGGGCCCACAGGACCCCAAGTTAAGATAACAGCAGGGGGATGCAGAGGGGAGCTCATGAGTGATTGTCTGTCTTCATTTGTTCCTTCTATCATCTAACCACATGACTCTTATCCAGGTTCCCAAATTTTATCGACCCTGCACCCCAGCCCAGATGTTCCTTCCACAAGGAGCCCCTCTATGACCCCCTCAAGCTGAGCCAGGAGCTCTCTCTCTCTTAACTCTCTCACCTCAGTTCTGCCCAATGGAGGCTAGCATCTAGAGTTCCCCAGAACCAGGGCTCTCTCTGCTATAGCCACAACCCCAGTTTTGCCCAAGACAGGACTATTCACAGAGCATGTATCCAGAGACACTTTGGAAGAGTGAATGGGTGGGTGAGTGGATGGATTAAGAACAAGGTCAGTGCTTGAAGACAGGAGAAAGTTAGAGGAGAGAGGCCTGCAGCACCAGCTGCTCAGTGAAACCCATCGAGAGCCATATGTGGTGGCGCAGGCACTCAGGAGGCAGAAGCAGGCAGATCCCTGAGTTCCAGGACAGCCAGGGCTACACAAAGAAACCATGTCTCAAGAAAAAGCAAAAATTGAAAAAAGAAAATAGGGGGGGCTGGAGAGATGGCTCAGAGGTTAAGAGCATTGCCTGCTCTTCCAAAGGTCCTGAGTTCAATTCCCAGCAACCACATGTTGGCTCAAAACCATCTGTAATGGGGTCTGGTGCCCTCTTCTGGCCTGCAGGCATACACACAGACAGAATATTGTATACATAATAAATAAATATTAAAAAAAAGAAAAAAGAAAAAAGGAAAGAACGGAACAAAAACTGGTGAAATTGCTTAATGGGATATGGGAAGCATTTGCCTAGAATCCCCCAGTGAGTCGCCATGGCATGACTCAGTAGTAAATAGCTTGTGTTCCCTGGGTTCAAATCCTGAGTACCTAAAAGTTAGGGAGGCTGGGCATGTTGGTGCACTCCTTTAACCCCAGCACTCAGGAGGCAGAGACAGGCAGATCTCTGTAAATTAGAGAATTAGATCTCTGTAAATTAGTCTGCCTGGATTAAAAAGCAAGTTTCAGGACAGCCAGGTCTATGAAATGAGATCCTTCCCCCACCCCAAAAAAGGTGGGGTGTTTCAGGAAAGTTTGTTTAGTGCTTAAGAGCAAATACTGCTTTTCCAAAGGATCAGGGTTTGATTCTCAGCACCCACATAGAACAGCTCACAATTCCTCTAACTATAGCTTCAGGGGATCTGACACCCTTTCCTCTGGCCTCTCTAGACACCCGTACTCATGTGCACAGACACACACAGACACACATATGCATCATTTAAAAAAAATTAAAGTAAGCCAGTGGTAGGCGCAACAAGATGTGAAACCTGGACGGATTTTCAGGGACTGAGCAGAGGTCCTTGAGTCCCCGCTAGGAGGGAGTGCGGGAGATAAGGCAGCTAGGCTATAGGGAGCTTGAAGTTCGTGCCTCAGTCTTGACCTCTCAGTTGTGTAACTGAGAAGGGTACCGCCCTTGACTCAGTTCCTTCAGCTGTGTAATGGTTATCTTGCAGGTAGCCAGCTACTCTCAAGTTGATGGGAAATGAAAAAAAGGAGCAGCTGAGTACTCATTTCTTGTGGGGTTGCGGTGCTTCTCATCCACACAGCTCACACTCCACACACCTCAGAAAGAAAGAGAAGGGACGGACTCAGGCTCCCCCAAAGGTGGCCCCCTATGCTCTGCCCGTCCTCCGTTTCCCCTAAAGTGCAGGCACCACCACGTCATCAAGTTTATTGGATTCATACTTCGGCGGGGGAGGATAAAGCTGTCTTCAGGGCTCAGAGCAGGATGCAAAAGAGTCGCTTGTCGCGGAAGGGATTCTCGGCGGCGGGAACAGGAGTCACCAGTGGATCATCCTTAGCGTGCGTCTCGCAGAAAGCCAGAAGCTCAGCCGCCGCCTGCGACACCTGCAGGCGAGATGTAGGGATGCAGTTGACCCGCCCTAATGACTTGGTCCCTGGGCGAACGCCCAAATCCCCGCCCCGTATTTTGACCACGCCTTGTCTGACCACGCCCCCGGGTCGAGCCCCACCCTCCCACTCCTCCTTATTTCCCAGGCTCCTCCCCCAACAGAGTCTGGCGCAGAGACCCCCGCCCCAAACAATCTCCCTCATGGGTCTGCGCACCTTCATGCGATTGATGTTCACTTCCAGCTTCAGTTGCTCCACCGTCTTGCGAGCTTCAGCGATTTTAGCCATGTTGTTGGACATGGCTGCAGCAGAAAAGGGGTTAAATGCATGGCAGGAGTGGGGTCTGAGGCCTGGAACACTTCTAGATCCCCCGGGGAGTAGTGAGAAGCAGTGGTGCGACCCAGTAACAGGAGAAGTGGTTGGGATTACGAGCAAATGGGGTCCCAAAGACAGAGGAAAGGGTGACGACTCAAGAGGAGGACAGATGGAGGGGTACCCTGATGGGGATACCCACCAAGAGGCCGCTGGAGGAAGAGCAGAGGGGCCGGGGAAGGAAGGAGGAAGGCACAGATGGGAGGCTGAGAGGCAGGTGGAGGAGGCAGGGCCAGAAGGACAGGGCCACAGGTGCTTGATCAGAATCTACTGATCCAGGTGCCCTCACCCCCTGGGGATAGAGCTTGAGCCAGGAAGGGGGGGGGTAGCTCCCCAGGCCAATTAGCAGCGACTCCAGGGAGAACTGAGAATTAAGATCTCGGCGGGAGGGGCGCAGAGGAGGCCTCATTAAGGCCTCAGCAGCAGCTGCCCCCCTCTGCCACCCTCAGGGACCCACCCCCGCCCCAGCCTTGGCTACCTCAAAGGCTCCTCTGCTCATTAGCAGGCAGGGGAAAGGGTTGGGGTAAGTCAACCCAGCCCGCTCTGCAAAGGGGTATTGAGGATAGGGATGGGACAAAAGGAAAAGCCGGGGGAGGGGGCAGAGTGACAAGAGAGACAGGCATAGAGAAGGAAAATAGACTGAAGATGGAGACAGAGATATTGGGGGAGAGATGAAGAAGGAAGACGATAGGGAGAGGAGGGGGAAAGGAGGGTATAGGGAAGAAAGAGATACAGGGGAAACGGGGACAGAGGAACAGAGGAGACAGGAAGACAGGAGAGAAGGGACTCGGACAGAGAAGGACACTGCAGGGTTAGAAGGGAAATAGAACAAGGAAAGAGAAGAGAGGCGGTGAGGAATAAGTAGAAGGACAGAGAGGATGATCGGGGACACTCAGAACTATAAAGTCATTGATTCCTTCCTTCACCCATTCACTCATTCAATCGCAGATGGTAGCCACCAAGCAGCTACTGGGACCCGGACAGGAGCCTCCTACCTGTTGCAGCTCTGGGTTGGGATGACTGGCGGGCGACAGAGGCTGAGAGAGGCAGCGGCTGGTCCCCTTCTCAGTCCCGCCCTCTCCCCTAGGGTGCAGCCCCTCAGGACCGCCTCCTTCTCTCATCACCTGTCTCCACCCCCTAGGTCTGTTTCTCTGGGTCCTCTCCTTGCTATGTTTCTCCTTTTTTTTTTCTCCCTCTGTCTTCCTGTTTTTCAGTCACTCTTGTTTCCCACGTGTCTTTCTCTGAAGTCCCTCTTTCACACTGACAGGAAAAGATGGACCCTTTAGGTGTGTATATTTATTCATGCACATAAGCCTCTCCTGGGTGTCCCATGCAGCCTCTCACTCCTTCACACGCCAAGCAGTCACCTCAGTATCACCCCATCTCAGTGACTCACTCAGCGGCACACAGACTCAAGTCACTCACACAGGGATGCTCACTACCTTGCTGGGTCACTGGATAGTGCTACAGTGCTTGAAGCAGCGCACAATGCCAAAGGTCTCAACATACCACCTGCCACTGTCACTCATGACGTCTCAGAGCATAGCACGCCATCGCCAATGATGGCTTGCACCACTGCAGTCAGGTACCCTATCTTAGAGTGTCAAGCGTATATGTTATCACCCACAAGTGCAGTTTTAGCTTCTCTTGAAGGCCCCATTCACTTTCTCAACATCTCACACGGTGACATACGGTAACTCGTTCAGAATATCTGCCAAGCGCTCCATTGCTTAGTGCGGCACAGGACCACATGGTTTTCTTTCCACGGGTGCCTGTGTGTGGCCATGTTTACTCTTGGTCAATATCCTGATACACATGGCACACAGATCTCTTTCTCACTCACTCACGCACACACACACACAGAGTCACATGTAATTCCTGTCACATTCACACACTGTCTTTCGGTGTCATACATTGTTGACATGCAATGGCTTGGTGTTTTACACACACATGCACACACACACAGACACATGAATCTTTGATGGACCTCACAGTCTATATTATAAATGCTTATCATGCTCACACGCTGTCTCTCTATTCCTCACTCACCTTTGAGTCCCCAACCACACACTTTTGCAAAGGCAATCACAAACACAGGCCAACCTCTGAGTGTCACGTGATCTCCCAGTTTCTTAAGATCCACCAGTGTAGCAGACAACACTGTTTTATGTTCACACAGTTGACCACACCAGGTTCCCCTCATGCCATCACTTGGGTGACTTCACTCTGCTCCTGTAACACACGTGGATTTCCTTACATATAGTTGACAGCACGGACAGTCTCCAGGAAGTTTCTCTGTCAGACCCAATGCCACACATAGTGGCCCACACTATCACCGATAATCTCAAAGTGTCACATGACACCTCACTCTGACAGTCCCACTCAATCCTTCCTTGTCATTCCTAATCTCACTGTGTCACACAGTCACACGTCATCTCCTGGCGTCCCACACTACGTCTGAGACGTGCCCTCACAAAGAGTGGGTAGCACCACTTCTGGATGTCGCGTGGAACACCACAGCCATCACTTGCTTGGTCGCTCACCCTGGCCGCCCTCAAGGCCCCACTGCTGGCCACACGGGGGCGCCCTCGAGCCAAATCACTGGAGGAGCGCGAGCAGAAGCAGCGAAAACAAGGCATCCCCGCCGGCTTTGCAGAAGATAGAAACCGGAGATCTGGGGGATCCGAGAAGCATGAGAGAGATGGGAGGTGGGTTCCTACGAAGGTGGAAGAAGTGCGGGATTAGAGGAAGAGGAAGAGAACTTCAGAGAGAGGTGAGAGGGCAGAGAGAGACAGAGAACTAAGTACGGAGAGACAGAAGGACAGAATGGAGGTACAGAGAGAGGTGGCAGGAGAGACAGACAGACAGACTGGGACTTGGAGACAGACACTCAGAGACCGAGCCAGGCCGGCCAAAAGAGAAGAAATTCATAGTGCGCCTCCCCGCGGGACCACACGGCGGGGCGGGGCGGGGCGGGGGGGGGAGTGCTGTGGGTGTGGTCAAGGGCGAGGCTTTGCGGGTTGTGTTGGGAGGGGCGTGGCCTGTAGGGGAGTGAGGGCGGGACTTGACGCTCCTTCCCTTTTTGGCTCGCAGGAATACAGGAACCCTGGGAAGAGGTGGAATCGGGAGAGGTGTCTCTGTCGCAGACAGCTCAAACCCAACTCGGTTTTCCACCTCCTGTACCGGGAAGCCAGACTGGTCGGGGAAAGATATCAGTCTCTGATAGCTCCCACCCCCCCCAGTACTGGGGACTGAATCCAAAGTCTTACTCGTGCAAGAGCTCTATCACTAAGCTACATCTACAGCCCTCTTTTGACTTTTTCATTTTGAGACAGTCTCCTTTAGTTGCGCTAGACTGGCCTTGAACTCACTCTGTGGCCCTGGCTTTGTTCTTGACGACCCTCCTGCCACAGCCATCCCTAGAGAGCTGGGATGACAGGCCTGAGCTGCGTTGATGGCTTTTTGGAACTGGGAGTATGGGACCCTGGTTCCCTGCCCCCTCCCTCGTGGGCTCACAAGGCCAGGTTGGAAGGAGAACAACACGGCCCACATCTGGAAAGCATCAGGCGCGCCGGAAGTGCCAGGGCCCCGGGCCGGGGCTGCGGGAGGGGGAGGGGAGCCAAGGAGCTCTCCCCCCTCACACACACAGCAGCCAAGCGGTGTCTGCCGGCGCCGAGGAGGGGCCTGGGCTTGCCCCGAGCCCGGCGCCTCTTGCAGCTGGTTTTCATCCCCAGATCTGGCCTAGGGTGCCCCAGAGGAGGAAACCCAGCTTACTTAATGCTGGAAAGACAGGGTGACGACCCCTTCTCCCGACCAAAGGCTAGAAGAAGGAGGAGGGAGGACAAACGGACACGGAATGGATAACCTCCTAATCTACAAACCTCAGCAGCCTCTCCATTAATTATATATATATATATATTTAAATTATATGAACTTATATTAATATATATTTATATTTTACTTATTTATTGTGTGTATGCATTGGTGTGTAACTGACTGCACCACAGCCTCGGTGGTGTAGAAGTCAGAGAGACACCTTGTGAACCTTGGTTCTCTTCCCATCATGTAGGTCCCAGGGTGGAACCCAAGTCCTCAGGCTGGTGGCAAAGGCCTTCAACCGGCTGAGCCATCTCCAAGTGCTTAAGTATTATAAGCACCTTAAACACATCTAGAACCCACAAACTCCCTCCAGCTTCACTCTTTTTTTGGCATCCACATCTGGCCTTTTTCCTCTGACCCTGTCAGCCTGTTTCTTGTAGAGAAGTCACAAGGCTTTTGTCTTAAAACAAGTTTCAGGGTACCTGTAATCCCGGCACTGAGGGGCACTGAGGATGATGAGCCCGGAAGACTGGAAATTCCAGGATAGCCTGGACTACATAGTGAATTCCATCTTAGCTGGTGCTAGAGAGTGGGACTAGGGTGGTGGGAGAGGGGACTAAGGGTGTGTCTCAGCTGGTAAAGTGTTTCCTAGCATGTAGGAAACCATGGGTGCCAACATACCTGTAATGCCAGCATTCAGCATGGAGCCAGTCTTAGTTACATAGCAATTTTTTCATTTCTTTTAAAGATTTACTATTTATTATGTATAGTGTTCTGCCAGCATGTATGCCTGCAGACCAGAAGAGGGCAGCAAATCTCATTACAGATGATGTGAGCCACCATGAGGTTGCTGGGAATTGAACTGAGGACCTCTGGAAGAGCAGCCCATGCTCTTAACTTCTGAACCATCTCTCCAGCCCCACATTTCATTTTCTTAAAGATTTATTTTATGTGTAAGAGAGTTTTGCTTGTATGTATGTATGTGCACCATGCAGGTATCCATGAGCCACCATGTGAGTGCTGGGAACTGAACTCAGGTGCTCTGCAATCACAGAAAGTGCTCTTAACCACTGAGCCATTTCTCCTTCCCCCAAAGATTAATTTTTATTATTAAAATTTTTTAGTTTTAGTTTGAGAATGAGTGCTCTGTTTGAATGAATGCTGATGCCCATGAAGGTCAGAAGATGGTGTCAGATCCCCTGGAGCCAGAGTTATAGACAGTTGTGAGTCACCATGTGGGTGCTGGGAATCGAACTCAGATCCTCTGCAAGAAGTGCTCTTAACCACTGAACCAAATTTCCAGCTGACTGGCAAAACGAAAAACAAGTTTCTCTTCTGCCCACGTTTCTCCAGTGTCTTCCATACTTAAAGCCCTGTCTATGACCAGGCAGTGGTGGCGCACACCTTTAATCCCAGCAGAAGCCAGGCAGAAGCAGGTGGATCTTTGTGAGTTCAAGGCCAGCCTGGTCCACAGAATGAGTTCCAGAACAGCCAGGACCGTTATACAGAGAAACCCTGTCTCGAAAAACTAAAAAAAAAAGAAAAAAGAAAAAAGAAAAAAAAAAGAAAAGAAAAATGAAAGAAAAAGAAGAAAAAGAAGAAAGAGCCCTGTCTATGGCTTTAGGTTCCTACTCAATGCCCAACATGGCTTGTGTCTCTTTTACTTTTCTTCATTCCTTTTGATTCTGATGTCCTGGCCTTGGTGCTGTCTACTTAATCTGCTCGGTACAGCATCATTGCCTCAGGGCCTGTGCACAGCCTCTTCCTGTGTCCAGAGCCTGACTTCCTTAGGCAGCTGCTCAAATGTTGCTGTGCCTCCTTTTGAGGGGATGGAATATGGAGACAGGATCTCCCTGTGTGGCTCTAGCTGGCCAGCTCACCAAAACAGTTCCTCTGCCTCTGTCTTCTGAGTGCTGGGATAACAGGTATGTGTCATCACTATCTGCTGTCCCCTTCCTGCGTTCCTTATCAACTTTTAAGCCACCACCACCCCCGCCACACCTGAAAATCTCTTCCTGTGACCAAGGAAGAGATGAGTATAGCAGACATATTGAGGGCAGAATCAAGAACATGGCCATTAGCCAGGCATGAAATACCTCAAGAAGGTTGAGGCAGGAGGACTGCCTGTTCAAGGCCAGCCTGTCTCCAGAGTGAGTGAGACTCCATTTCAAACACATACAGACAAAGAAGGGGAGGAAGATATGCTTAGTGGTATCACCTACAATCCCAGATGCCACCCAGCTAGGAGGAAGGTAGGAGGATAAGGAGTTCAAGGTCAGCCTCAGCTACAGAGAAAGTTCAACGAGCACTTGAGAAGAAGAAGAAGGCAGATCTCTAAGTTCGAGGCCAGCCTGGTCTACAGAAGGAGTTTCAGGACAGCCACAACTACACAGAGAAACTCTGTCTTGGAAAAAAATTGAGTGGGGCTGGGAGGGAGTGGCATAACCATTTCTATTTATTTGGACCATCGCTAAGAACCTGTGAAATCCTGGCCAAGTCCCTTCCTCCTCTGACCTCAGCTGCCTCTCAGTGGAACAAACACTATCTGGGGCCTTACAAGCAACAGCTTTTGAAAATAAACAGTGTTCCCACTCCCTAGTGCTGAGGGTCAAAGGCAAGGCCCCTCCAGCTCCCAGCTCCTAAACATCCATCCAGCTATCTACTTACCTAGTATCTACTTACCTAGTAAGTACTTATCTACGGGTTTCCTGTGTTTCAGGTAGCCACGGCTAGCTTCGAACTCCTAGGAAACTGAGGATGACCTTGAACTTCAGACCCTCTTGTCTCCACCTCCCAAATGCTGGGATTACAGATGTGCAGCCATGCCTGGTTTCTGGGTGCTGAGTTGGAGCCTAGAGTTTTATCCACACTAGACAAGTGCTTTACCTACTGAGCCCAACCTAGCCCATCATTTCCTATTACTGGTCTCCTCTGGGGCAGAGACTCTGTTTTGTACCCACTTTGTCCTCCAGAGCATGGCAAACCTGTATTCTTTCTCTCAGTGCTATAAGGGACATGAACCTTCCCAGACAGATACACATATCCCCCGACTGTGGAAGCAGGTGGGGATTGGCTCTGATCCGAACCCTGATGGTCCTAAGGCCATGTGTACCAGGGCTAGTGATGGCCTCTCTAGGTGTCTGTTTACCCATCCATGAAATGGGCAATAGTTTCTGAGCTTATTCAGTAGAAAAAAATTTGTAAAGGATATGAACAGGCAAAAAAGGAAACACAAGGGCCAAACTTTGCACAGAAGGCTGTGCCAAAGCAGAGAAATAGGGGCTGGAGAGATGGCTCAGTGGTTAAGAGCACTGGCTGCTCTTCCAAAGGACCTGAATTCAATTCCAAGGGATCTGATGACTTCTGGCCTCTGTGAGCACCAGGCATACATCAAGGCAAAACACTCGTATACATAAGAATAAAAAGGAAAAATAGCAGGGTATCCCAGCACTCAGGAGGCAGAGGCAGGCAGATCTCTGAGTTCGAGGCCAGCCTGGTCTACAGAGTGAGTTCCAGGACAGCCACGGCAATTACACAGAGAAACTGTGTCTTGAAAAAACAACAAAAGTAAAATTAAAAGCAGACTGGCAGACATGCTAATTAACACAGTACCCGCACCCCACCCCCATGAGATGTCAACATGAACATGACTGCAAGATGTGGTGGGGGCATGCCTGTGGTCCCAAACTCTAGAGGCTGAAGCAGGAGGAGCTCCAGCTTCAGGCCAATGTGGGGTATATAACAGGTTCAGCCAGCTTGGGCTGCCCAGGAACAACTCTGTCTCAATAAAACAGCAGTTGATCATTACTATTATTATTATTATTAAATGTTATTTTGAGACAGGGTTATGTAACCCAGGCTGGCCTGGAGCTCACATAGATCTGCTCACCTCTATCTCCCTAGCTTTTCCCACCATACCTGGCTTCTACGAGAGTGTTAGTAATCCAAACTCAGGTCCTCACGCTTGTAGAGCAGCCAGCTCCCCAGCCCCTGATCTTAATGACTGCTTTATAACTGTGTGTGTGTGTGTGTGTGTGTGTGTGTGTGTGTGTGAAGTACACACAAGCAATGCTACAAGCATGGAGGCTGGAGGACAATCTAGCATGTCAGTCCTTGGTTTCTACCTTGCCCGTCTGTTGTTTGCCCACTGCATACACCAGTGTGGCTGGCTTTGAGCTTCCTCTCTCCACTTTTCACTGCTGCATAAGAGCACTGGGGTCACTCTACAGACGGGGGCTTTCCAGGGTCGTAAAGACCTGAACTCAGGTCGTCACACCTGCGTGGCAAGTACTTAATCCACTGAGCCATTGTCTCAGTCCCGCTCTCCACGATTTGCCATTTTTATGAAAACATAATGATATCCAAATATAACTCAAAGGTCAGTCACCAGAGACACAGTCAGCAGTCACGAAGTGATGCTGAAATTCCATCTGGGACCCGCCCCTGGGATATGCACATCGCTGGTTCCACAGCAAACTGAAGATGCTCTATGGACGTTGGTTGGAAGAAAAAAAAGTCACATCTCTCATTTTAAAAGGGAACAAAAATCCAGGGAATATGTAACATTGTGCATTTATTTACAAAGAGGTTAGAGAAACACACAGAATCTGGCCCCCCATGCACCGGGGAGTCACCATTATCATAATAAATACAGTAATTTCTTTTTAAATCAAAAAAAAAACCCAAATAAAAAACCCCACTGGATTGGAACAGCTGAGGGTCATTCAGCTTTCCCCACTCCCCCGTGGGGAGAGGCACGAGATTGAAACCATCTTCCTTCCTCTCTCTAACCTCCCAATCCTCCATAAGTGTCCAGGAATGGAGCAGAAAGAGTCCTTTCCAGGTGTTGGCGACTCCTATTTGACCCTCAAAGCCCCTAAAACAGTGCCACTTCTTCCAGGGCACTCTGCAGGCATAACCTGAGTCAGAGTCTCTGACCGGGGGCCCCAGGGCATATCTTAAGGGTCCAGGGACATGGAGGGGGCACTTTGTGAATGAGAAGGGAGCCCTGTCTGGTCAAGGAAGAGAGGAATGAGAAAGCTATGTGAGAGCAATGGAGAGGGAACAGACTAAACCCCTAAACGAAAACGGGGTGGGGGAACCCGAACCGAATTACTTCTTTTGCATACATGGACATCCATTGTACAGATGGGGAGAGCAAGGCCCACGGAGGGCACTTCCTGGTCCAAGACTTTGAAAACCAGCTGCACTGGTTTTCAAATCTGGGCTCCTATCAGTGGGAGGAGAGGGGCAGCCTTCCCAGGAGGGCTAAGGACGGCGGGCAGAGAGTGAGGAGGGTCTTTGGAAGCAGAGAAAACCGGTGGTCTTTGGAAGGTGGGTGTGGAAGGGGTCGAGGATGAGAAGTGTGGGGGTGAAGAGGCCATGGAGGTGGATCCCAAGCCCATGCCCACCCCACCCCCTCCAACTCACACAGTCGTCATGACCTTCAGAGAACCCGATCTGAAACGCAGGATCTTTTTCTTCAGCGCGTGCGATGCCTTGATCTTCACGAAGACCTTCGCGGGGCCCGCGGGGGTCGCAACACCTGCCGCACCCCCGGGCCCAGACGGCGAGGCCCCTGCTGCCGCCACCAGCTGCTGCGGCCACACGAGACCTCCACTGCCGTCGGAGTCGCTGGAGGCAGAGCTGAAGGCAGGCGACTCGCCCTCACTGGCGCTCGACTCGCTCTCGCCATAACCTCCGGGGCTGCACCCCGACGGAATCCGACGACCCAGCGGCACCGGCCTCCCGGCCGCTGAGCACTCGGAGTCGCTGCCTGCGCAACCATACAGTAGCCGGCGCGAGGGCGCGGACGGCGAGGGCACGGGGCCCCGCTGCGCAGGCACGCGGGCTCGTGCGCGTCGGCTGTCAGGCGCATCGATCTCTGCGGTGGAGCGCCACCGACGGCAGGCCTGGACGGTCGGTGTGGGTGCGGGACCGCGCCGGGGTCGGGGCGGCCGAGGCTCGTCGCGCTCGGCCGTGGGGTACTTGGGCGGTGGAGCGGCGTGCGCGCGGCCCAGCAAGCTGGTCTCAGACTGCGAGCGTGCTGCTTTCCTCGCCCTCGGTGATCCCCGACGCCCCGACGGCTCTGCCAGGCGGCCCCGACGGCCCGCAGCACGTGGCCTCTCCCTAGGCGGGGACTGCTCCACGCTGCGACCTCGCGTGAGCGGCGGAGCCCGACGGCGCGCGGCGCGGCCCGGGAGGCCCCTGGAGGCTGCAGGCGCGCCCGGGATGTACTGTGCCTTTACGAGGCGACCCTCAGCCGGGCTGGAGGGCGGCGACGCGGCGGCTGGAGGCGCGGGTTCGGGCACAACCTCCGCCTCCCACGCCGTGGCCCAGGCGCGCTCCGTCGACGGCTCCCGCGCGGGCCGCGCGCCTCCGGGGGGCGGGGACGCTTCGGGCGGCCGCGGCCGCGCGCCGTTCTGACGCCGCGCGCCCCCGGGACTCGTACGCGGTTGGCCCGCCCCCCGGCGGCGGCGCCTGCGCAGGAGCGCCGAGATGTAGCCGTCCAGGGGCCGACGGGCCGCCCCGTCGGGGGAGCTACTGGGCGCGCGTCCGCCTGGCCGTGGGCTGCGCAGTGCCACCGCGTGCAGCGGGCTGGGCGTCAGGAAGGGCCCTGCGCGCGAACGCCGCTCCACGGACGAGCAGGCCTCAGCGCCTGCTGCTGTTGGGTAGGGAGCTGAGAAGGAGCGAGGCACAGCAGCTCGGGCACCCACCGACTCCGGAGCGCTAGGACTGGCATCACCTGCGGGAGAGAAGCAGAGGGAGAAAGAGGAGGGGCACTCAAAGGCCTGTCTTAGCCTAGAACTGAGGCAGCTGAGGCAGGAGGATTGCCTCCAGTTCCGGGCAAGCCTGAGCTATGTAGCAATTTAATAGTGTAAAATAAATAAATAAATAAATAATGGGCTTGATGGTGCACCTCTGTGATGCACCCAGGACTGAGGAGGTGGAGGCCACTCTTAGTTACTTAACACTTTGATGGCCACCTGAGCTACAGGAAACCCTACCTCAAAACACCCTCACTCCCCCGCCCCCCAAAAAACAAACCCAAGATGACCATAGTGGTACAAACTTGTAGACTCAGCACTGGGCAGATGGAGGTAGAAGGATCAGGAATTTAAGGTCACTCTCAGCTACATAGCGAGTTAGTGGCCAGTCTGGGCTACATGAGAGCCTGCTTCAAACAAACAACGATAATAATTAAGTTGGATGTGGTGGCCCACATCTTAATCCCAACGCTGGGGAGACTGAGGCAGGAGAATTGCTGCAAGTTCAAGTCCAGACAGGGCTACACACAGAGACCCTGTCTCAAAAACAAGAGAAGGGCCTGGCGGTGGTAGCGCACGCCTTTAATCCCAGCACTCGGGAGGCAGAGACCAGCCTGGTCTATAAGAGCTAGTTCCAGGATTGGCTCCAAAGCTGCAGAGAAACCCTGTCTCAAAAAAAACAAAAAACAAAAAACAAAAACAAAACAAAACAAAACAAAACAAGAGAAGGAAAGGAAGGAAGGAAAATCTCACTGCCTGGAACTCGATATGTAGACCAGGCTGGCCTCAAACTCCCAGAGGTCTGCCTGCCTCCGCTGCCTCTGCCTCCCAAGTGCTAGGATTTTGTTTTGTTTTGTTTTGTTTTTTGAGTTTCCCAGTAGCTAGGCTGGTCTTGAACTCACAGAGATCTGCCTACCTTTGCCTCCCCAGTGCTGGCCTGTCCAAAATGCCTGGCTGATGTAGACACTCTTAGGACCCCATTAGCTAAACAGAAGCCCGGAAGGAAGAGATGCTAAGACTACACCAACACTGAATGTCCCAGCCAGAACTTGGAGTGCGATGTGGACTTAATTGTTTTCTTTTTTTCTTTTCTTTTTTTATATTTATTTATTATGTATACAATATTCTGTCTGCGTGTATGCCTGCAGGCCAGAAGAGGGCACCAGACCTCATTTACAGATGGTTGTGAGCCACCATGTGGTTGCTGGGAATTGAACTCAGGACCTTTGAAAGAGCAGGCAATGCTCTTAACCACTGAGCTGTCTCTCCAGCCCCTTTTCTTTTCTTTTTTAATGCAGGAAGCCATCTTCTGACTGTCACAGGGCCTCACCTCACCCACCTTACCTAGGGACTTGGGTCTCTCGCTGGCATAGATGCCCCGGGGGTCCAAGGGACCCAGGCGTCCATAGGAGCCAGATCCGGAGAAGCCACTGTCCCCACAGAAGGTAGATGGTGGTGAATCCGGGCCTCCGGTAGAACTGGGGTCTTCATAGAAGCCTGGATTCCAGGGAGAAGCAGAATGAATTAGAGAGCGGGGTGGGGGAAGGGAAGAGGTGGGTCTGGGAGAAACTGGAACTGCTTGAGAGGTAGAGGACACTGAGGAGGACTGGGGCTTCCTGGAGAGACCCCACCCTGCTCCCATACTCACCTGAGCTGCGTCCACTCTCCTGGTCCAAGCCCCCAGACTCCAGACTCAGGTCTCCCAGCTGCTGGCCCAGGTCCCAGATGAGCCCAGGCAGGGCTTCCTGAAACAGAAGAACAGAGTGGTCAGGAGGCTCCAGAGCCCACCAGCCTGCTGTTCATGAGCTCCTGGCAGAGATCCACTGGGAAATGTCAGCTCTGTCTCTTGTCCCTGTTAGGAAGTCCTTCTATCTAACACTCATGCTGTAGCCCCAAGTATGTGTGCTGAGACTTTAGAAGGACCCATCTTTTGTCCATTCTCTGTCAGCTGTGCCCCCATCTGTGATAACAGTGCCCCAACCCCTATAATATTCCTCATCCAGTCTCACTTCACATCTTTGTTTTGCCTTTTGTATTTTGAGACAGAGTCTTCCTATGCAGCCCTGGCTGTCCTGGAACTCACTATGTAGACCAGCCTGGCCTTTAACTCTCATTGGTCCTCCTGCCTCTGTCTCTCCTCAACCCCAGGGCTGGAATTAAAGGCACCACCATGCTTGTCTTTATTAATTTTATTATTATTTTTTGAGACAGGGTCTCTCTATGTATGTATGTAGTCCTGGCTGTCCTGGAACTATGTAGACCAGGCAGACCTTGAACTCACAGAAACCCTCCTATTTCTGCCTCCCAAGTGCTGGGATTAAATTTGTGTACCACCACCACCCCGTTCCCACCTTGTTATTTTTTTTTTTTATGCTTGTAAGTGTCTGTGTGTCTGTGCATGATGTGCACCTGTACTTGAGTGTGGAGGTAGCGGAGGGGCATTGTGTACACTAACCACTCTTGGCCTTATCCTTTGTGGAGGAATCACCCCTGAACCTGGACTTCAATTCCCAGTGATTTTCCTGTCTCTGTCCTCTTCAGAGCTAAGGTTAGAGGCAGATGTGAACAGCTCTGCTCACCTGTGGGAGTGGGATCCGAACTCTAGTCCTCATGATTGCTCAGCAAAGGCTCTTTTTTTAAAAAATATTATTTATTATGTATACAATATTCTGTCTGTGTGTATGTCTGCAGGCCAGAAGAGGGCCCCAGACCTCATTACAGATGGTTGTGAGCCACCATGTGGTTGCTGGGAATTGAACTCAGGACCTTTGGAAGAACAGACAATGCTCTTAACCACTGAGCCATCTCTCCAGCCCTCAGCAAAGGCTATTAACCACAAACCATCTCTCCAGCCCTGCCACCATATTTTAATTTAGTTTAATCAATTTATTGATTGACGTTTCAAGACAGGGTTTCTATGTGTAGTCCTGGCTGTCCTGAAACTCTGTAGACCGGGATGGCCTTGAAGTTTGAACTCAGAAGTTTACCTGCTTCTGCCTCCTGAGTACTGCCCGACTTCTCTACCTTTTTTTTTTTTTTTGAGGCAAGTTCTCACCTGCTTAGGCCAGCCTGACTCTGATGAGTCCCCAATCCTCTTGACTCAGCCTTCCCAGTACCATGAATGTCAGCTTAACCCAGCCTTTTATCTGGCTTCTTATGTGCGTACCAGGGATTCAAACTCAGATCTTCATGCCTGAGTGACAGGAACCTAACTGAGACATCTTCCTAGCTGTCCCTCACTCACACATAGCCCAGGCTGGCCCCATTCTCAGAGCCAAGGCTGGCCTCAAACTCGCCATGCAGAGGAACATGTACTTGAACTCATGACCTTCCTGCCTGCACCTTCTGAGTAGGGTATTGCTGCGACAACCCACTACACTTGGGCTTTGACAAGTCTTTTTTTTCTTTTCAAGACAGGGCTTCTTTGTGTAACAGCCCTGGCTGTCCTGGAACTAGCTCTTGTACACCAGGCTGGCCTCGAACTCACAGAGATCCACCTGTCTCTGCCTCCCAAATGCTAGGATTGAAGGCGTGCACCATCACTGCCTGGTTTAGGTCTTGTAGGAGAGTTCAATGCTAAAAGCGGGTACATTATAGCAGGCAGATCCAAGGGTGGCCATGGGGTTGCCTCCTCCTCAGTTTCTCAGGTGCTTTACTCTCCTTGGCATGGCCCCTTATGGAAATCTTATGTTCTTGTGGAAGTCTCCTCTTAGTGCTTCCTGCTGAGGACTGGCTGTCTCATAGAAAATACATGCAGCATGGCCGGGCAGTGGTGATGCATGCCTTTAATTCCAGCACTAGGGCCAGCGTGGTCTACAGTTGAGTTCCAGGACAGCCAAGGCTACACAAAAAAAAAACCTGTCTCAAAAAGCCAAGAAAAAGAGAGAGAGGAGAACAGAAAAAGAACATAAAAATCATGCAGCAGAATTCACACACTTCCTTGTGTCTTTCCCTCAGGAAGAAAGTCCTTCTGCAAGTCTAGCCTTGCTGGTGGCTACAACAGTGATCACAGACCAAGAGCCCCAGGACTGTGGTGGGGGTGGGGTGAGTTGGAGGAGTGATTGCCTAGCAGAGAAACTCTGGGTTTAGTCCCTAGTCTTGTGTAAAACTGGGGTGGTGACACAGACCTGTGGTCCCTGCACTCATTAGAGGCAGGAGGATAAGGAGTTCATAGCCATCCCTGACTACCTAGTGAGTCTAAGGGCAGCCTGGACAACAAGACCCTGTCTCTACAATTTAAAAAATAAAATCCAGGATTTCATCTTATTTTGAAAGGCACGGAGGCAGGGCCAGGGAATGTCTCACAAGAGACTGAGTGAGACCAGAGACCAGAGGTAAAAGGCTGCCAGGGGCAGACGGTTGACCCGCAGACAAAAGCAGCTTGTCTGGCCGTGGCGTGAGGGCGGGGCCGGGGCCAGCACCCAGCTCTGCCTATTTAGGGCAGAAAGACTGGCCTGGCTCTGGGCAGCAGCCACAGCCCCCCCCTAACACCCCTCCCCGCCCTTGACTCCTCCAGGTCTGCCCTCCTCCCCTCCCTGAACAGAAGCCCCATGTAGCCCTGTCTATGTCAACAAAGCCTCCAGTTGGAGGCTTCTACTCTGGGTATGTGCAGATGCCCACAGCCCAGTCAATCAACGTTAAGCAAAATCTAAAAAAGAAGCCCATGCACACCATATTGGGAAGTTTCTGCGGGGGGGGGGAGCCACAGGCTGCCATCATCAAATGGCCTATGTAGGTCCCAAGTGGACCAGACCAGTTGACTACATGACCCTGGTTATCACCAGGAGCATGAGCTCTGTGCTTCTGCCCTCACCGTATCCTAATGCCTGTTCTTTTCTAATGTGATCCCCATCCCCTACCTTTCTAAGATAGTTCTTTTGCCATTCTGCACCCTGTCACTGTGCCTTTTCTCCCACCTCCTGGCTTTAAAATATTTTAAGAGTATCACTTGGTTTGTTTGTTTGTTTTTTGTTTTGTTTTGTTTTTCGAGACAGGGTTTCTCTGTAGCTTTGGGACCTGTCCTGGAACTAACTCTTGTAGACCAGGCTGGCCTCGAACTCACAGAGATCCGCCTGCCTCTGCCTCCTGAGTGCTGGGATTATAGGCGTGTGCTACCACCACCCGGCTGTCACTTGTTTATCTATCTCTCTCACTAGGAAGTGATTTCTCACGAGGGCAGAGGCTTCTGACTATTTTGTTCACAGTGACACTCTTCTCCCTTGGACTAAGCACTTAGGAAATTTCCAATGAAGGAATGAACATCTGTGATCACAGAGGAAAACTATACAGCTGTTAAGATGGACGAAGGCAGATTTTCTGTGGAGCTGTAACTAAGATACAGTACTGAACAGAGGAAGGAACATGCATGGGACAGAAAAAGTCAGAATCACGGTCACAGGGACACATTCCGAGAAACGTGTCATCCTGTGACTTCATCATAAGAGGGGCATTGCATACAGTGCCACCAGGCGGCCATCCTTTTTGGGTTTGGAGAGAGTCTCAGGTAGCCTTGGCTGACCTTGGACTCCCAATGGAGCCAAGAATGATTGTGAACTCCCAGTCTTCCTGCCTTTACCTCCCAAGTGCTCTCAAGTGCTCATAAGAGAAGTATGCATGCAGGGCGGTGGTGGCGCACACCTTTAATCCCAGCACTTGGGAGGCAGAGGCAGGTGGATCTTTGTGAGTTTGAGGCCAGCCTGGTCTACAGAGCAAGCTCCAGGACAGGCTCCAAAACTACAGCAAAACCCTGTCTTGAGAAACCGAGAGAGAGAGAGAGAGAGAGAGAAGGAGGGAGAAAAGGAGGAAAGGAGGGAGGGTGGGAGGGGCACTACCACACACAGTGACAACAAAATCTTGTGGGGGCCACCATCCTATATGCATGCCACTGCTGATGGAAGTTGGCAAGGGTATCTTAAGCCTAACCAAATCTGAAGGGTCTGTAAAAACCAAAGTTACTGAGTCTCAGCTTGACAGCTTGTCTTGAAGACCAGGAGAAAACCCTTGGGATCTCACCCAAGAAACTGGAATTTTATGAGGCAGGCCAGGGCTGAGGTTTGAGATACTTCAGTGCTCTGGGAGGCAGAGACAGGAGTATATGAAGTTCAAAGCCTGCATAGGAGTCCTAGAGAAATCCAGTCTTGAAAAGAGGGCTAGAGCTAGACAGGGTAGTAGAGGCAGGTGAATCTCACAGGGATCAACCAGGGCCACGTAGTGAGACCTTGTCTCAGAATCTGAACCAAGCTAAAACTAAACTAAAAGCAAACAAACAAAAAAGGGGGGGCTGGAGAGATGGTTCAGAGGTTAAGAGTACTGACTGCTCTTCCAGAGGTCCTGAGTTCAATTCCCAGCAACCATATGGTGGCTCACCACCATCTATAATGAGATCAGGTGCCCTCTTCTGGTGTGCAGGCATACATGGAGGCAGAATGTTGTATACATAATAAATAAATCTAAAAAAAAAGGGGGGGAATGGGGACATTCCTCAGTGGTCGAGCCCCTGCCTAGAATCCCCCAGTGAGGGGCTGGGGTGTGGCTCAGGAATACAGCACTTGCCTAGGCTGCTCCTAACCCTTAGTTCCAGCCCCTATACTGGTAAATAAAAAAAAAAAAAAAAAACAAAGCTTTGCCGGGTTCTCTTCATTTCTTTCCTGCTATGTAAACCATCAGAATGGACTCAGGCCAAGGTCAAATGATAGTGGCCTTCTTAACATAGGGACTCAAAGAAGAGATGAGGGGCCCTGTACAGGCTGATGATATTTAAGGTGTGACTTGGTACCCAGTGGCCAAGATTCAAACTCATCTGTTCCACTGCACAGCTGTAAGACCTTAGGTATATGTCTTGACCTCTCTGGTCTTTGCTTTCCTCATCTGAAAGATAGGCATCATACAGCCAGGTCTTTCATAAGCTCACTGGAAGGGCTAAAATGAATACAAAGAACAGTTATTTCTCTGTGCTTCATTAATGCCAGCTTACCTTGTCACAAGAAAGCTCAGAGTATCTTAGCAGGAATAATTCCAAATACCGCTTGCATAATTAAAAGTATATGTAAAATGATGGATGGGGGATAAATTCCACAACTCTCATTTCAGTTTTTTCACTAGAGAGAAGAGTCAAGAGTTGGGGGAACAGACAACCTGAGTTCTTTCATCTTTAAGAGATTCCTTTGCCCAGACTTCCCCAAATCTTTTTTCCCCTCCTTACATTCCAATGCAATTTCATTTATGTTAAGAAGTCTTTCTGCAAGTCTAACGCAAATCCTCCTGCTGGAAGGGATCTTTTTTCCTTTCTAGGAGCAAATAGAACCCCCCATACACAACATCCATGCTTCTCTTTTCTGAAATACCTCTACTTTTTGACATGCCACATCGGTAACTAGCAGAGTTACCGAGTCTAACTTTGGTTTTTCTTGCTTCAAAGGGAGTGTGTCTCTGAAAGATGGAGATGTAGGTTGTCTCATAAGGCAGGGGTTCTGGGATCAGAGGTAGCCCCATTCCCTCTTCAGAAGGACCCAGGGACCCTAGACACCAGAGATGTTTATATTTAGCGCTTTTCTACTCCTCCATTAGCCAGGCTTCTGTCCCAGTCCGCCACCGCCTCCTCTTTGAGGTTGGGTCGAGCCTTGATTGCTGACAGTGGGGAAGGGGTGGAGGGGTGGAGTGTGAGGGGACGGTCCTCTCTTCCATCACCACCTCATGACAGCAGGGAGGAATGAGCAGTGAGAAGTGGGGCAGAAAGGCAAACACACATAGAAGGTGAGGGGCAGAGTGAGGAGGGAGAGGAGACCAGCTACTGCTGGGATACAGTGGTGCCGTCTCCCTCCCTCTCCTAGTTGGATGGTGGGGTCTGGCAAAGCCCAGGCAGCTTGGGGTGGTGGGAACGACTGAAGA
The DNA here is from genome assembly GCA_028555095.1 of Dicrostonyx torquatus. NCBI lineage: Eukaryota > Metazoa > Chordata > Mammalia > Rodentia > Cricetidae > Dicrostonyx > Dicrostonyx torquatus. The sequence continues at coordinate 1,116,442 of JAQHUG010000423.1, read as the reverse complement.
TATCCCCCCCCCCCCCGCCGCTGTAACTTTGGGAGGGGGCGGTGCCTCGCACAGCTGTTTCTGCTTCGAGAAGAATGTAAGGTCCCACTCCCTGCACGGTCAGGCCTGTGGGGGTGGGGCTGGGCGTCTGGGCTCAGCCCCTTTCCCCACTTCCCATCTGGGGAGGGGGCAGCCGAGGTCAACAACAGCCAGAGCCCCCTCCCCACCCCCACAGCCTCGGCTCAGGTTTCCCTAAACGGAAAGCTCTGACCACACACATGTACACACACGGAAGCTTAGGGACCGAGATGGGCCAGGGGAGTGGGCTGGGGGAAGGGAAGAGAAACGGAGACGGTGGGGTGTGGGGAAGCATTAAGAGTCTAGAGCGAGACTACCGCCCCATTTCTGATATCCCCTGGTTCTGGAAGCTAAGCAGGTCTGGGAAGACCCGAGTCAGGGACAGGGTTAAGAAAAGGAAACAGATGCTGTGGTATAGAAAGATGGGAGGGACACCCGGAAAGGGTCTCCAGACTCGAGCAATGACATAGGAAGGGAGATAGAGCTGGGGCCTTTGCAATCTGAAAGTCATCATTAGACCGCCCAGAGTCAGATACTGCCCCCCACCCCCAGCTACTTTCACCTGGCCTCCCCTTATGTTACTGAGGCATGGACCAAGTAGAAGAGAGAAGTGTCATCGGGTGGATCAAAATGCCTCCGAAAGTCCTCAGGGACTGTGAGCCAGAGGGTCCCTCCCTCCAGAGGCCAGAAGATTCCCCTTCCCCCACCCCGCCCCCTCCAGGGATCTCCAAGCACCCCGGGATTTAAGGGAAAATGGAGCCTGGGTAGCGGAGCCCAGAGGGGGGTTATGTTTGAATGCCGGCTGTGTGACCTTGGGTGAGTCTCTTCCTGTCTCTAAGCCTCAGTTTCTTTCCCTGTAAAATGGGAATTCTCAGCCCCTCATGAGATGGGAAGATTGTAAGAACCAGAATGTTCGGTTTGACACACACTAGGCATCCAGGAATGGTTAACAGGGTCCATGCGGAGGGTCTGGTGGAGGCCATGCATCCTCCCCATCAGCTCGATTTGGGGGTGGGAGAAGCCAGGTCTCCAGTCTTATCTCTCGTCCTTTCCCCTTGCCTTTTCCTCCACCCTAGGATCGGTGTCCTGCGCGTACACTACTGAGACGGACAGACCGACACACGGACAGGGAGGTGGAGAACCGATGGGGGAGGGAGGGATGCACGGATGGACGCACGGACAGGCGACCCTCACCAACTGCTCCTCCAGGGCCGCCGCGGCCCTGCGTGCCGCTGCCGCATCCTCGTCCTCCTCGGCGTCCTCCTCGTCCTCGGCCTCGGCGCCCCCCATCCCGGGCTGGGCCAGCCGCAGCGCCTGCTGCACGCGGTACTCCTGCCTCTCTCGGAGCCAATGCAACTCGCAGAGCCCGGCCAGGCTGCCTTCCAACCATCCCCGCAGCCGACCCCGCTCCGGGCTCACCGGGAACGAGAAGGCCCGGATCATGGCTGCGGCCCCCCGCCCCAGCCCGGCCGGGCCCCACAGCCGCCCCTCTCGCCGGTCCCACCTCCCCGCCCCAGCAGCCCGCCCGCCCGCTGCCCCGGCTGTCACCGTCTCATCTGCATAGGCGCCCGCCCATTGGGCCGCCCACCCGCTCCGCATCTACATGACCACGCCCCCGGCGGCACAACAACGACCATCTACTGGCTGCTGCCTTCAGTGACGCAACGCCCCGCTTCACCCTACCCCGCCCCCACAACGCATGCTCGCGACTACCTACGGGATCAGACTCGCCACGCCTCTTCGCGCACTGACTACAGCGCTGTGGCCACGCCCTTCATACGTCACAATATAACAAGCCCGCCCTTGCTCCAATTCCATTGGTGTCTGTCGCGCGGATTCTGGAGCTGATCCCGCCCTCTTGCGGGAGAGCTCTTGCTGCTATTGGACTGTCGGGGTAGAGGGGATGGTTGGTCTATAAATAAAGACTGGATCCACGTGACAGCTGCGCCGCTGCTCCGGTCTACCCTCCCGAACTTTCAGCTTCTGAGTCTGCGCAGAAGGAGAATCATCAGAGGATGAAATTCGGATCACGCCTCCTCTCCTAGGAAGCTTTCCCAGACACTCAGAAGTAAAATGAAGTGGTGGACATCTTATGATACAATTATGATGCTTTTAAGCAGGACCGGCTCAAACCAGCTCTGTGATTTCATACAGGGGAGGCTAAGGCAGAAGGAGAATTGAGAGTTCGAGGCCAGCCTGAGCTACGTAAGTGAATTTCAAGCTAGTCTGATTACACAGCGACAAACTAGCCTGGATTACACAGCGGGTTTCTATCTCATTAAAACAACACATTTCTGGAATTACAAAATCTGGGATGAAATATTCTATGATTTGACCAGAAAAGAATCTGAGGTCTTTTGTTTCCCAGTTGCTGTGGGGCTGTGAGTTCCACCAGTCTGAGATGGCAGGGCCTTTTGTTCCCATTTTTAAAAGGCTTTGTTCTCGGTCTTCTGAGATGCTCTATTCTCAACGTTCTGTGGTCCTGAGCCTGAATGAGCCTCTGTTTTCTAAGGCTGCTACCCTCGCTGAGCAAGTGGGGCTAGCGCCCCCTCAGGCGGCCGACCTGTGTCATTACAGTGTGTCTGCAACTTGAGGCAAACAACCCATTTCTCAGACGGACCTTGGACTCCTTAAAAGTTGGTAAAAGCAGTGGTGGCACACGCCTTTAATCTCAGCACTCGGAAGGCAGAGGCAGGCGCATCTCTGTGAGTTCGAAGCCAGCCTGGTCTACAGAGTTCCAGGACAGCCAAGGCTACACGGAGAAACCCAGTCTCAAAAAACAAAACCCAAAAGCAAAACTCAGAAGATTTGGTAGGGCAGCTGGGGCAGGTGAATTACCATGAGTTTGAGGCTAGTCTGGGATAGCAATGAGAGCCTGTCAGGAAAAGAAAAAACTACTGTGAAACCTTCCATCTTTTATGATCTTCGCTGCTGTAAGCGACCAGGATATGGTGGGTGAGTCTGGGCACTGCCACTTTAAGGCTGAGTAGCGCCAGGAAATGTATTTAGTCTCTCTCTGTCTCCTTTTTTTCATCTGCATCTCAGAGAGTTGTTCTGAACGTTAAATGACATTATTAGGTTTTGTTTTGCGTCGTGAGAGTCTCACTAAGTAGCCCTGTTGGCATGGAACTCACTATGTAGACCAGACTGGCCTTGAACTTACAAAGATCAGCCTACCTCAATCCCCCCCCCCCCAAGTGCTTACATTAAAGGCATAGACCACCATATATGGCCCTGTTTATTAACTTTTTTTGAGCAATGGCTTTTACTATTCATAAAGATCTGAGTCCTGGGCATAGTGGTTTATGCCTGAAATCCCAGAACTGAGGTTCTGGTTTAGGAGTTCTTGCTGCTCTTCCAGAAGATCTAGGTTCAGTTCCTGGCACACATTCACAACCCCCTGTAACTCCAGCAGCAGTGGATCTGGTGCCCTCTTCTGGTCACCTCATGAAGTTGCACTCTAGGCAAAGACATGCATATGCTTAATTTAATTAGATCTTATATAAGACACTATACATAAATAAAATTAGATCTTAAAAAAATTTCACCACTGGAGAGATGGCTCAGTGGTTAAGAGCACTGGCTGCTCCAGGGTACCCAGGTTCAATTCCCAGCACCCACATGACAGTTCACTGCTGTAACTCCAGTTCCAGAGGATCTGACACTCTCACACAGACATACATGCAGGCAAAACATGAATACATATAAAAATAAAGTCTTTGACAGGCAGTGGTAGCACACACCTTTTAATCCCAGCACTTGGGAGGCAGAGGCAGGCAGCTCTCAGTGAATGAATTTGAGGCTAGCCTGGTCTACAAAGCAAGTTTCAGGGACTGCCAGGGCTAAACAGAGAAACCCTGTAAATTCTCATGGTTCCAGGTATGGTGACTCAGGCCTTTAACTTCAATCTTGTAAATGATGAGGCAGGAAGACCTACAGGTTCAGGCTAGGCTGGGCTACATAACAAGACCAAGCAAAACAAAGACTGAATATGCCATGTGCTGGTTTCAGTCCCCAGAGCTACAATGATAATGAGCAATAAATTAATGGCCATGTCCAGCTGAATCCTCAGTTCACTCTTAGCTGTAGAAGAATGAAGGCCAAAAGTCAGGGTGACCAAGCAACTGGAGAACTGAGCAGGTATCCAAAGCTGAAAAGGATAACATGATGGCACACCTTTAATCCCAACCCTGAAGAGGCAGAGGCAGGTGGATATCTGTGAATTCAAGTCCTGCCTGCTCAACATAGTGAATTCCAGAACAGCCAGGGCTACGTAGAGAGACCATGTCTAAAAAAAAAAAAAAAAAAAAAAAAAAAATCCCAGCACTTGGGAGCCAGATCTCAGTGAGTTCGAGGCCAACCTAGTCTACAAAGCAGCGAATTCCAGGACAGCCAGGGCTACACAGAGAAACCCTGTCTTGAGAAAAAAAAAAAAAAGATGTATGATCCTTTAGGTCATTTCCTTTCCCTACAGCCTCAGGGTGAAGTTTGAGAGTTCCCCTAGGCAAGCCTGCCCATGCTCTCAGACTGCTTCAAGCTGCCCTATTTCTTGTGTTCCCCAACCCTGCCTGACTAGCCTTTTCCTGTCCACCTGGGATCAGCACTATTCCCCAGACTGGTCTGTGTCTCCATGCTATGGTTGCAGGCCCTGCAGTGTTATGGTCACTACGGTGTACCCTGCCTCACTCTGCACAGTGACAAAAATGGACAAGAGTGAAGGATCACCTATAGTGTGTCAAAAAGTTATTGCAACAGAAAAGAAAATACTAAGGCTGGGAAGACAGTTCAATGGAAAACATGAAAGCATGCGGAGCTGCGTTTAGGTTCCCAGGACCCATGCAAAAGACCAGGTGGAATGGTTCCACACTTGATTTTCTGGTGTTGGGGAATGGACACAGGAGGACTACTGAAGCCTGATGGCCAGTCTAGTCAATTAGTGAGCTTAGGGTTCAGCAAGAGATTCTGTCTCGAGAAACAAAGTTGTTGGTAAGATGGCCCTTAATGGGTAGAAGGACTTGCTGCTGAGCCTGAGCTCTATTCCGGGTACCCACATGGTGGAAGGAGAGATTATCTTTGCAAGCATGCTGCAGTATACCCCCCAGCCCAAATTAATATAAGGCAGAGGGTGATAGAGGAACACACATACATGCCCACTCCAAACACATGCACACAAGACTACACCAGCTGGCACTTGGTGGTGCAATTCTTGGTGCAGAACCGCAAATGGAAGGGAAGGAAGGAGGGAAGTTTTTGGCATTATCATGGTGCAAAAGTGGTGAAAAATTGCCTGGAGGGGTTATGTAGTGGTTAAAGAGCTGCTGCATAACATAGGACTGGGTGTTTGGATCTCCAGAACCCATGTAAATGATAGGTGTACATGGCAGCTTGCCCATGTCTCCAGCACCTTGGAAAGCAAAGACAGAGAAGCCAGAGCAAGCTGGAGAGATAGCCTAGCCTAACAGGGAGCTCTGGACTCAAAGACATCCTGCCTACAGGGGCTAGAGAGATGGCTCAGTGGCAAAGAACGGGGCCACAAACACATACGGAGGTCAGAAGACTGCTTTGGGAGCAGTCTTCCCCTTGTAGCGCAGGTCCTGGGGACAGAACCTAGGTCAGGCTTGGTGACTGGCACCTTTACCTTTGAGCTATCTCACTTTCTGTATTGTATTGAAAGACCAGAATCTCAAATTAAAATATAATAAAAATAATTTTTATTTTGCCATTTTGTGTGTGAGGGGAGTAGTGGCTGGCATGCGCTACCTTAGTTGTCAGAGGACAACTTCCCAGAGTCTGTTCTCACCTCACCTTTAGGTTGGATGCTTGAACTCAGGTCTGACTTGCTCTGCAAGCACATTTACTCCCAGAGCCATCTCATCTGCCTGTCAATCTCAATGTCTAATCCTCCTGCTTCTCCACCTAGTGTTACGACTGCAGGTGTATGCCACACCTAATTTGCTTTTCTTTCCTAGGTGCTAGGTGGTGGGACACCTGCCTTGGCACTAACTAGACAAATGTCCTACAGGTAAGGCAGGTCCCAAGCCTCTCACTGGTGGGATCTAGGTAAGGGATGCACCGGCTGCCCCTTAAATGCACTTATGACTTAAGATAGGAGTCTTGGAGCTGAAGAGATGGCTCAGTGGTTAAGAGCACTGTCTGAGGCCCTGAGTTCAATTCCCAGCAACCAGAGTGGCTCACAACTACCTGTAATGCAGTCAGGGGCCCTCTTCTGGCCTGCAAAGATATATGCAGATAGAACACTATACGTAATCAATCTTTTTTGTTGTTGTTGTTTTGTTTTGTTTTTTTCGAGACAGGATCTCTCTATAGCTTTGGAGCCTGTCCTGGAACTAGCTCTTGTAGACCAGACTGGCCTCGAACTCACAGGGATCCGCCTGCCTCTGCCTCCCGAATGCTGGGATTAAAGGCGTGTGCCACCACTGCCCAGCTCATAATAAACCTTAAAAAAAAAAAAAAGAAGAATCCTGAGAATTGTAAATTGTACCCACTCACTTGCCATGGTGCTTCCTCTTGCTCTTGAGGCAGAGTCTCATTGTAGCCAGGCCGGCCTTGCACTCAGAGATCCATGCTGGGATTAAGGTGTACAGGACCATGCCTGGCTGCTTGTTGAACTGCCATTTCCAGCTTTGTACCTCAACTCTTCCTTCTCGAGGCCACACACTTTCTCCCTTCCTGGTACACGTGATGTGTCCCTCTCTTGTATTCTACTCCAGGGAGTCACCCTCCCCAAACACTTCCCCTTCTGCCCCTGCCTTCCTACGGTTTGTAGCACCCACTTTGGTTTTTGGTGTGAGGGTGTCAGATCCCTTGGAACTGAATTGCAGACAGGTGTGAGCTGCCATGTCGGTGCTGAGAATTGAACCCTGTACCTCTGGAAGGGCAGCCAGTGCTCTTAACTACTGAGCCATCTTTCCAGCCCTTGAGACAGGATCTTAACAGCCCACAGTAGCCTGAAACTCGCCAGGTACCTAAGTATGACTTTGAACAGTTACCCTTCTGACTCCACCTCCCAAACACTGGAACCACCACATAAAAAGACTGTCTTTGGCCGGGCGGTGGTGGCGCACGCCTTTAATCCCAGCACTTGGGAGGCAGAGGCAGGCGGATCTCTGTGAGTTCGAGACTCAGCCTGGTCTACAAGAGGACAGGCTCCAAAGCCACAGGGAAACCCTGTCTTGAAAACCAAAAAAAAAAAAAAAAAAGATTGTCTTTTTTGAGACCAAGTCATACTCTGTATCCCTGGCTAGCTTTGAGCTCAAAGCAATCCTCCTTCCTCAGCCTCTTAAAGGGCTGGGTTTATAGACTCGCATCACCATGGCCAGTGGGAGCCTCACTGTTTAAAAAGTACATTTATTTATTGTGTGTGTTTGTGTGGGCACTTGTGGTGGTCGGAGGACAACAGGCGGGAGTCGATGCTCTTCTTTAAACAGGTGTGTCCCAGGAATTAAACTCAAGTTGTCAGGCTTGGTGGCAAGTGCCTTTAGCCACAGAGTCATCTCTCCAGCCTTAGAGCCTCCTTTTCATACAGTCCTCCTTGTGGGCAACAGTCTAATGACTCTTGGGCAGTGGCATTAGAGACTGAGACCATGGCCCCCAGAAGAGTCTATTTCAATGACTGAAAAGAGCTCCGGTGACTGATGCCCCATTCCCCTGTCCCCCTCATCCAGTCTATGCAGGAAGCCATTTCCCCTAGAACAGTTTGCTTCAGGGATGGAGTGCAGGATTCCGCAGAAAGCAGGCCAGAGGGAAACGCTGGCCTTAGAGGATGCTGATCCGCTCAGCCAGCCCCTGCATCTCGTGATCCTGTGGCAAACGGGCGCCACTTAGATCCCCTTCTGCAGATGTCCCATGCCGCTCTGTCACAAACTGATCCCAGCGTGCGTCGTCACTCTCGTGTGTAATATATCGCTCGCCCATCTTTCTCTCCAGCTCTCGGAGGTCAAGCCATGTTTGGTATTCCTGGGCGGCGAAAAACCGGGTTAGCTTGGGCACCTCACGCTGAGCAGAGTTACTGCAATCTTAGCAACAGTCTGGATTCCGCTGGGACCAATGATAGTAAAGCACCACACCCCACAACCTGCTCGGCCAATAGCGGTGTAACCCCCTCTCCAACCACAGCCGAGCAATAGGCTAGTCAATCAGCCAATTAAAGACCTAGTTCTGCTGCTTTCTCGAGCCCCACCTCCATACGTCACCTGTAACCAGGGGTGGCTGAGAGACTTGTCCACGCTGTAGCGCTTGCGCATTTTCACCTGCAACAGGTTATTGATGAGGTCGATGGCTGTGGGGGGAAAAGACAGATGAAGCTCCACTGGAGTGACAGGTGGTCCCTTCCAGCAGGGCACCCCACCCTGCCTGCCTCAAAGCCGCATCTCCAGCACTGGCCCAGTGACCAAACACTTATTCCTGCTTTTCTCATTAAACTCCGTATCTTGCCACTCCTGGTGGCCCACACTGGCAATTCCAGTACTTGGGAGGTGGAAGCTAGAAGATAAGGAGTTCGAGGCCAGCCTGGGCTACACCTGGCAATTGCTGGGATTGTTAAGTATATGCCAGCATGACCAGCTCAAATTTTTAAAATTATTTTTGGACTGATTGTCGTGGTCCACGTGCTTTAATCCCAGCACTCGGGAGGCAGAGGGGGGAGGCAGGTGAGTTCAAGGACAGATAGCCTGGGATATATAGTGATACACTGTATCAAGAAACAAAGCATAGGAAACAAAACTTACTTTTATTTATATGTATCAAAAACCAAACAAAGCCGGGCAGTGGTGGCCCACGCCTTTAATCCTAGCACTCTGGAGGCAGAGGCAGGTGGATCGCTGTGAGTTCGAGGCCAGCCTGGGCTACAAGAGCTAGTTCCAGGACAGGCACCAAAGCTACAGAGAAACCCTGTCTCAAAAAACTAAACTAAAAAAACAAACAAATAAACAAACAAAAAACCAAACAAAATTTATATTTATATGTATGGATGTGTCTGAGTATATGAATAAAGGTGTTGTCCTCTTAGGCCAGAGGAGAGAATTGGAATCCCCTGGAGCTGGAGTTACAGGCAGTTTGTCAGTCACTTAACATGGGTGCTGGGACCCAAACTCCGGGTCTTAACTGCTGAGACATCTGTCCAGCCCTTCTAACTCCATTTTTTTCTTCATTTTTTTAACTAAATCTTTTCTTAAAATATTTATTTATAAATATATGTGTTCTATCTGCATGTATGCCTATATACCAAAAGAGACCATCAGATAACATTATAGTTGTGAACCACAATCTGGTTGCTGGGAATTGAACTTAGAACCTCTTGAAGAGCAGCCAGTAGTACCCTTAACTGCTGAGCTGTCTCTTCAGCAGCCATTCCACTTTTTAAAAGTGTGCTTTTTGAGGTGAAAGCATATTTATTTCCAATGGAATACTGACATCACTGGGATCAGCAGAGAGCTAACAATAACGCGCCATATTGACAAAAGGAAAATGAGAAAAAAAAGTCCTGTCACTCCCCGAAGTCACTGTTGCCTGCAGAAGACCCAGTGACAGAAGCCAGGTCTTTGTGAAAAAGAAGGTACTGAGTGTCAGGTTTCAAGCCAAGGTCCCACTGAGGCTTTGTCATTGGCAGTGGTCTTGAAGAAATAAGGCTTCATTTGCCTAAAGGCAATATCCTCAAGGATTCCATGGATACCAAACTCCATAGATGCTCAAGTCCTTTATATAAAACAGCAGAGTATTTGCGTACAGCCTCCACATATTCCCCCTGCTTGCTTTGAACCATTTCTAGATAACTTATAATAGTATTCTTGTTACATTGCTATGGAGGGAACCTAGCACTTCACAGGTTCAGGGCAAGAGAACTTCCACTGACCTGGCCACACCCCAACCTTTCAGGATGTTTCCAGACATGTGCTCCAACGCCAAGCCATGCCCCCACCAGCCTCTTACTGGGGGATTCTAGGCAGGGGCTCTACCACTGAGCTACACCCCTAGTCCTTCATTAGAGGATTCTAGGTAGGAACTCTATCACTGCCCTATACATTCACATAGATTTCTTTTACTAATACAATGGATTGTTATGTAAATAATTGTCATATTGTGTTGCTCAGGAACAATGCAAACAAAGCCTTACCAGGTTCTTCTAGCATCAGTCTGTAACCCCAGCATTTGGGAGTGAAAGCAGGAGGATCGGGAGTACAAAGTCCACTGCAGCTACATAGTCCAAAGCCAGCCAAACCAAACCAAACCAAACAAGCCCACCCATGACTCTCATCCTCTCAAATGTCCTATCCCACACCTGATCCCAAAGCTCATGCTTCAGGGTTTATCTCCCAGGCCCAGTGACCAGGTGATGAACATGTCTTTGCTGGACAATCCAATAGCCACATCCCTAGACTGGGTTGCCTTGGCATTGGACACATTTCCAAGTTTTAGGCTCCTCTCTGCTCCATTCATAGAGTCTGGGTCCAGCCACTGTTTAGAAAGGATCTACTCATGTGCAGGCCACTCTGGCTGCCTCTGGTCCCATTCCTCTCAGGGTCCTACACAGACAAGCCACCCCAACCTCAAGGCTCCAGGTGTCTGTCTCAAGAATTCCAAACCACATTTTATGGTCAAAACTGGAGTCTGTTAGGCCTGGTGGACCTCAGGCCTTGTCATCCCAGCTACTATTCAATGCCTAATTGAGCTACAAAATGAGTTCAAGGCCAGCCTGGGCAATTTACTGAGCAGTCTCAAACTAAACTGCAACAAAGGGTTGGGGACCCGACTCAGTCATGGAGTACCTATCTACCATGCTGGAGGCTCTGGGCTCAATTCCTACTGCTGCAAAAGAAAAACAACACATCTGATGGGGCTGAAGGGAGGGCTCAGTGGGGTTCAGAGCACTTCCTGTTCTTGCAGAGGATCTGGGTTTGGTTCCCAGAACCCACACGGTAGCTCATAACCACCACCCATAGTCACTCTATCTGCAGGGGATCTGATGCCCTCTTCTGAACTCTGCCACCCGGCACACATGCATACCTGCAGGCAAAACACTCATACACAAAGGAAAGACAGAAAGACCAACCTGGGGCTGGAGGGATGCCTCAGTGGTTAAGAGCACTGGCTGCTCTTCCAGAGGATCTGGGTTAGGTTTCCAGCACCCACATGGAGGCTCACAACTACCTGTAACTCTAGTTCCAGGGATCTGACACCCATATCCGGCCTTCGGGAGCACCAGGCATGGTGCAAATGATACACATACATACATGCAAGCAAACTAGCCATACACATGAAACAAGATAACAAGAGAGACTCACAGAGAAGAAAAAGTAATGTCTCCCAGTACTTGTTTCTGTACTTGTCTCAGAGTCTCAAGCCACCATGACACCCCTTGGGCACCAGGGTCTACCCACAAGCCACCTGCCCCTCCAGGTTTCACTCTCAGCTCTACCCACTCTCCCAGCCCTGCCTCTCTGTTCACCCCTCTCTTACAATCCCACCTGTGGGGATATTTTGTTTGTGTTTTGTTTTTGTTTTTCGAGACAGGTTTCTCTGTGGCTTTGGAGCCTGTCCTGGAACTAGCTCTTGTAGACCAGGCTGGTCTCGAACTCACAAAGATCCGCCTGCCTCTGCCTCCCGAGTGCTGGGATTAAAGGCATGCGCCACCACTGCCCGGCTTTTGTTTGTGTTTTAACAAATAAAGCTTGCCTGAAGATCAGAGTGTAGAGCCAAGTCACTAGAGGCCAGGCAGTGGCGGCACACACCTTTAATCCCAGGATTTGGGAAACAGACGGCAGAGAGATCTCTGTTAGTTCAAGGCCATCTTGGGCTACACAAGATTGAATCTGTCTAAAAGAGAAACAGAGTTCATACAAAGGTGATCCCAGCACTTGGGATCCCCAGCACTAGGGAGGTGGAGACAGGAGTGATATGTCTGGGCGGAGAGAGGAATGAATATAAGGCAGAAATAGACAGGAGCTCAGTATAGTCTGAGGTTTGGTGGAAACAGCTGCAGTCTGAGGACAGGATTGCTTGCCCCTTTGGTCTGAGCACTGGTAGAGGTAAAAGGTCTCCCAAGTGGCTGGCTGCACCGCTTCTCTGATCCTTCAGCTTTCACCCTCTAATATCTGACTCCAGGTTTTATTTATTAAGACCAATTAGAATTCATGCTACACCCACCCACATTTTGGCATGGGCTCACGCCCACCATCTTATAGTCCACCCACCCAGGCCCAGCTTTGTCCCAACTCTCTTACAGCCTCACCCACTAGCTGTGGCCTCACCCTGTTGTGCTCGAGCGCCCACACTTACAGCCCATGAAATCTGAGGCCTGGCTCCATCCCCACCTTCTCGCTTCCCAATCTGTCTACTGAGGCTCACCTCCAGATGAGATGTGGCTCCAGGGGCTGGCTGGGTACATAAAGGCTGCGTTTTGGATCTGGTCATTGATGTCCTCATCCTCATTGAAGGGGAACGTGCCACTGAGGCTGACGTACATGATCACACCCACAGACCACATGTCAAGCGAGCGGTTGTAACCCTGGTTGAGCAGCACCTCGGGTGCCAGGTAGGCGGGTGTGCCCACCACGGAGCGCCGGAAGGACTTCTCACCAATGATGCGAGCAAAGCCAAAGTCACACAGCTTCACCTGTGAAGGTGACAGGTGAACGTTTGAGGAATGATGGTGTCACCTCCCGCACTGTGTCCACACCACTGCCACCTCAGTATTCCACGTATTGAATGCTGGTTCAAATCCTGGAATTGCCACTCACTAGCTGAGTGATCTCAGGTAAGTAACATCCCCTCTCTGTGCCTTGGTTTCCACATCTCTAACACAAGGAAGAACATAACAGTGCCTGTCTCAAAGGACTATTGTGAGGGTGACACGAGTTAATCCATATGCAGCTCACTGAACTGTGCCCAGTATAAAGAAATCTCTATTAAATGCTCTCTAAAGTCATCTGTCTGCCTCCTAGGATGGGTTGTGGCCTCTGAATGACCCCTTGTAGATGGTTCCTACTGGACAGGTGTATGGACTGAAAGAGGCACAGGCAACGTTCTAGAAGCTTTGTCCAGATGGAATGAACACATGATTTCTAACAAGGGCTCTGGTCTCTCCACACTGGGAATGGTGTCACTTCTAGGACTTTCTGGGGATTAGAGAGGAGCAGGCATGCAGGACCTGCTGGTGTAGGCACATAAACTCAGCTACCTACAGGCAGAGCTAGGAGGATTAAAAGAAAAAACAAAAACAAATAAACCAGTTGAAGGCTAGCCTGGACTACAGACTGAGTTCAAAGTTATCCTGAACAACTCAATTCATTTACTTTTTAATGCAGAACATAGATTAAGAAAAAAAGATGGAGCTGGCAGTGGTAGCGCATGCCTTTAATCCCAGCACTTAGGGAGGCAGAGGCAGGTGGATCTTTTTGAGTTTGAGGCCAGCCTGGTCTACAGAGAGAGTTCCAGGACACAGAGATACACAGATAAACCCTGTCTCAAAAATCCAAAAGAAAAAAGCTGGAGAGATAGCTCAGTGGTTAAGATCACTAACTATTCTTCCAGAAGACCTGGGTTCAATTCCCAGCGCCCACATGGCAGCTCACAGCTGTCTATAACTCCAGTTCCAGGGTTTCTGACACCCATGGCAAAACATCAATGCACATAAAATAAAAATAAGTAAATTGGAAAAAAAATCCAAAGAAACAAAAACAGGCAGTAGTGGCGCATGCCTTTAATCCCAGCACTAAGGAAGCAGAGGCAAGTTGATCTCTGTGAGTTCGAGGCCAGCCTGGTCTACAAATCAAGTTCCAAGAAACCAAAAAAGAAGGAGAAAAAAAAAAAAGAAAAAAAAAACAACCCCTAAGCATGAGAGGGCATTTCAAGGAAAATACTGAGACCTTATCTCAAATAAAAATTAAAAGGGATTGGATTATCTTAACAATAAAAAGCACTTGTCTAAAACTGCCCAATAAGGAGCTTGGAGGGTAGTTTGGCAATAAAGCACCTGCCTAAAATCCCCCAGTGAAAGGCTGGGGTGTGGCTCAGTGGCAGAGCCCCTGCCTAGAATCTCCCAGTGAGGGGCTGAGTGTTAGTATTCAGGCATCTGTACTGGCCTGCCCTTGGGGTCCTGACAGGATGATATGTCCTCAGCTGCAAGCATCTAAGAGCACCCCCTGAGCACATTTGCTACATTCTCTTTTAAAAGATGGGCCTTGCCCCCCCCACTTCTCTTTCACCACCCTTGCCCCCAGGGACCAATCTCTGCTCCCCTCTCTGCCCCTTCTCTCTTTTCTTCCAATAAACCTTCTATATGAACCTTGTTGCATGGTGTGATTTCTCTTTGCAGCGTTTTTAAATAAATTATAACACTGGGGTGTGGCTCAGTGGTAGAGCCCCTGCCTAGAATCCCCCAATGAGCGGCTGGGGGTATGCTCAGTGGAAAAGCCCCTGCCTAGAATCCCCCAGTGAGGGGCTGGATGTGGGGCTCAGTGGTAGAGCACAGGCCTAGGTTCCATCCCTAGAAGGTAAGAGGCAAATGGGGTGCGAGGGAAGTGAGGTGGGCCACTTTCCCTACTATGTCAATGAAGAAAAGGGATGCATACATTTCTTTTTTTAAAAAATATTTATTATGTATACAATATTCTGTCTGCGTGTATGCCTGCAGGCCAGAAGAGGGCACCAGATCTCATTACAGATGGTTGTGAGCCACCATGTGGTTGGCGGGAATTGAACTCAGGACCTTTGGAAGAGCAGGCAATGCTCTTAACCACTGAGCCATCTCTCTAGCCCCATGCATACATTTCTTGTACTGCTTTTCTTCCTTTGTTCTAGCTAGACCATGGGCCGTGAAAGCCAGAAGTAACACCAAACCATCTTAAAACATAACAGCAGGGAAGAGGGTGCCCATGCTATGTAGTACCTTTGCAGGCTGAGAATACCTAGGCCAGATGCAATCGGGGTGGGATCAAGCCCCTGTCTTAAGCCATGTCACCTAAGGTCTAAAGCTCACCTGCAACTAGACTTTTGAGTCACTGCCCACCCCTGGCTGTTGGGGCTAGGAGGGGACATAACGGACCTGAGGAAATGGGTCGGCAGATGCCAGCAACACATTCTCTGGTTTCAAGTCACAGTGGACGATGTTCTTGAAATGCAGGTGTCTCAAGGCCACCAGGATCTGAGGAGAGGAGGCAGGGCCAGTGAGAAAGGAAAGAGAGAACCAACCCTGATGTCCATCTATGAGCCCCACCCAGGTCTTCCCTTGCCCCACTGAGGATGCTACCTGGGTAAGGGAGTCATTAAGGAAGGAATCCAGAAATGGTAGAACCATTTACCCTCCAGAGTAAAGAGCCTGATATCGAACTCTAGAAAGGCTGGGCTACAGTGCGGAGGGTGGGAAGACCCAGCTTAGAATCCTCATGAGCTATTAAAACAGCAGGGGCTCCCAAGACACCTCCTTTATGTGGTGCAATTAAAAAACATTTTGAGGCTTGATGTCGTGGTGCACGCCTTTAATCCCAGTACTTGGGAGGCAGAGGCAGGAGGATCTCTGTGAGTTCAAGGCCAGCCTGGTCTATGGAAGGAGTTCCCCAACAGTCAGGGCTGCACTATAAGACCCTGTTTAAAAAGAAAACAAAACAACAAACAGAAAACCTTGCTTTGGTTGGCAAGATGGTGGCTCAGCAGATAAAGGATCCTGCCACTAAATCCAATCTCTAGAACCCATGTAGGGGAAGGAGAGAAGCAACTTCTGCATGTTGTCCTCTCATCTCCATGTGTGTGCTGTGGCATGTGCCCTTCCTCTACCTCACACACAAATTTTTAGATTTTTGTTTTGCTTTGTTTTATTTTTAGAGACATGGTTTCTCTGTGTAACAGTCCTGACTGTATAGGAACTCTCTCTGTAGACCAGGCAGGTCTCAAACTCACAGAGATCCACCTCCTTCTGCTTCCTAAGTGCTAGGATTAAAGGCGTGCGCCTTTGTTTTATTTTTAAGATAGGGTCTTATGTATGGCCTCTTTGTTTTATTTTTAAGATAGGGTCTTATGTATCCCAGGCAACCCCCAAAGTCACTATGCAGCCAAAGTTAGCCTTCAAGTGATTGATCCTTGTACCTCTCGGATTCCAGGGTTACAAGCCTGTATACCACACCTGTTGAGCTAAGGACTTAATGATACCTACCTGGAAGGGTATGTGGTGGTGCCTAAATAAGTTCCTGAGGCAAAGAACAGGGTCCAGCACTTAGAGGTGGAGCAGGCAAGAGCCCTGAAGACAGAAATCTGCAGAGAGAGACGGAGAGGGAGGAGAGAAGAGGAGAAGAGAGGAGAGGAGAGGAGAGGAGAGGAGAGGAGAGGAGAGGAGAGGAGAGGAGAGGAGAGGAGAGGAGAGGAGAGGAGAGGAGAGGAGAGGGAGAAACACAGGACAAAATGGAAGACTAGAGAAACTACTTTGGTTGCTGAAAGCATTCAGCTCCCTCTTCCACAGTCAGGATGTGTCTCTCTGTCTCCATCTCCCAGCATGCCTAGAGAATCCAGGCATACTGATGGGGGTGTGGAGACAGAGCAGCAGCAAAGTACAGTGCAGGATGCCTAGTACCAACAGAGGACCTGTCCCAGAGTGAAGGAAGTCCCAGACAGAGGAGAGGCCTCTCCAGGGAGAACTGAAACTCTGAGCACACCAGGGAATGTCCAACACCACAAAGGTTAAAACTCCATGGTGAATGAACGCCATGGGTGGAGCGATGGCCTGGCTGGCATGTACAAAGCCCTGGTTCCACCCCCAGTATTGCATAGGTGGATGTGATGGTTCATGCCTGGAAACTTCATCAGGAATTCAAGGTCTTCTTTGACTATAAAGCAAGTTCAAGGTCAGCAGAGGATATAGGAGACCAAGTCTCAAACAACAATAACAATAAAAAGGGCTGGAGAGATGGCTCAGTGGTTAACAGCACTGGTTGTTTTTCTAGAGGGCCTGGGTTCAATTCCAAGCACCCATGTGGCAGTTCACAACTGTCTGTAACTCCAGTTCCAGAGTATCTGACACCTTTACACCAATGCACATAAAATAAAGAAAAGAAAAGGAAGAAAGAGCTGGGTAGTGGCGGCACAAGCCTGTTGTGGCAGCTCCTTCAGCCAATAGCCTTTAAGATACTGACCCACTTTAGGCGTGGTCTCATGTAGTATAAGTGCAGATGAAAAGCCCTCCCCCTGGATTTGGTTCCAGTTCCCACAAAACACTATTCTTACTGTGAGTTTACTCCCACATAAATAAACCTTTGTTATATTCCACTCCAGACTATTGTGGAACTCTTGATACTGCTACATATACCTTTAATCCCAGCACTCAAGAGGCAGAGGCAGGTCAATCTTTTGTGAGTTTGAGGCCATCCTGGTCTTCAGAGGGAGTTCCAGAACAGCTAGTGCTGCTACATAGAGAAACCTTGTCTCGGAAAACAAAAAGCAAAAAACAACAACAACAAAAAAAAAAAAAAAAAAAAAAGGAAAGAAGGAAGGAAAGAAGGAAAAAAGAAAAAGGAAGGAAGGAAGAAAAGTTGTAAATGAATATTGGGATAAAAAGGATTGAATAGGGGCTGGAGAGATGGCTCAGCGGTTAAGAGCACTGCCTGCTCTTTCAAAGGTCCTGAGGTCAATTCCCAGCAACCACATGGTGGTTCATAACCATCTGTAATGAGATCTGGTGCCCTCTTCTGGCCTGCAGGCATACATGCAGAAAGAATATTGTATACTTAATAAATTAAAAAAAAAAAGGATTGAATAGACCTGGAGAGATGGCTTAGTGGGTAAAGGCACTGGCCACCAAGCCTGACAACCTGCATTCAGTCCCTGGGATCCACTTGGTGGAAGGAGAGAACCAGTTCCTACAAGTTGTCCTTTGCTCTCCATATGTGCATTATAGCTCTCAAGCTGTAGCACATGCATGCTCACATACATGCAAACTTACACAGTAAATGTAATAAAATGTTGAGCAGCATTAAGAACAATGATCTCACATCTGTCATATGCAAAGGGCACTAATAATGCAATAAGCACACTTCGTGACCCTGCCTGTAAGCCCAGTTGTTTGAAGGCATAGGCATTGCTGCAAGTGGGAGGCCAGCCTTGTCTAAATACAGAGTTCCAGATCAGCCAAGGATACATATTAAGACCTGGTCTCCAAAAGTAAAAACAAACAAACAAACAAAAGGGCTTGGGAGACAGTTTAGTTGTAGGACCACTATCTGCTCTTCCAGAGGATCAGGATTCAATTCCCAGCATATCCATGGTGGCTCATAACTCAAATTCCAAGGGGGGGGGCGAATCTGATGCCCTCTTCTGGCCTCCTCAGGTACTGCACATACCACACACGGTGCAAATACATACATAAGGTTCACATAATAGAAAATAGTAAGTCTGTCACAGTAGCATGTCTTTAATCCCAGAACTTGGGAGGCTGAGGAAGATGGATCTCTATGAGCTCCAGGGTAGCCTGATCTACACGAGAGCCTTTCTAAAAAAAAAAAAAGTCAGGAGAGATAGTATGGAACTTTAACCCCAGCACTCTAGAAGCTCATTAAAATAGTGCCAATGATATTATAAAAGGGGGAAACTTCCCCTCCTCTTTCAATCTTCAGTCCTTCCAGTAGGCTCTTTAACCGACACTCCCCCAGATTCTGCTCCATGCTTGACTCAGGTTGGGGTGCTCAGGTGTCAGTACTCGATACATAGTTGTGACAAGATAGCCCTTCGCCTTGGATGGTGGGTGTTGTCACCACAGTGGGAAGGGCTGTCACTGGAAGGCTAGTTACTGTCATGGTGCTTACTGAGCCCTGATTGTCCTTTCTTTTTTCTTCCTTTCTTTCCTTTTCCTGTGTAACTCTGGCTGTCCTAGAACTCACTATGTAGACCCGACTGGCCTTGGCCTTGAACTCACAGAGATCTGCCTGCCTCTGTCTCCCAAGTGCCAGGATTAAAGGCGTGTGCCATCATATCATACCCAGCTTCTGCCCCTCCACCTCTTATTGCTGTTAATACAATTTCCATCTATTTCTCTAACACTGCCCTCTTGACTTCCCAGTGCACCAGCCTGTTCTCTAGGCCTCCGCCAGGGGGCTCCCGAGGCCAAGGCGCACAGCGCACCTGCGTGATGAGGAACTTGGTGAGGCGCTCAGGAAGCCGGCCCTTCTCACTGGAGAGAATCATCTCCAACATGTCCCCATGCAGTTTCTCCATCACCACGAATACCTTCTCAGGGGTCTCGAACATGCACTCGAGGTTCACGATCCCGGGGTGCCGCAGACTCTGTGGAATGAGGGAAGAGGGGTCAGGCCTGAGGATCATCATGAGGTTTTTGCATGAGAACTCATAGGCAAGTCCTGGGTGGGAAGAAAGTATAGCAGGAAGCTAGGGAAAATAGCAAGCTGTGCTGCTTTGATTTGTTTCTATTTGATTTTCTTCTTCAGGTTCTCACACATGCTAGGCCAAGTGTTCTACTGCAGATCCCCAGCCTGCGAGATCTTCCTATGTCTCCTTTATTAGAAAGCCCGCTGGTATCTTTCTACCCTCCTCCCTGATCTCACTTCTTTCATGGCTCTAGGGTTCCCTGTCACCTGCCCAGGCTGGTCCTGGTCCCTCTCTGCTCAGAACATCCCTCAGTTCTAGCCGGGCGGTGGTGGCGCACGCCTTTAATCCCAGCACTCGGGAGGCAGAGGCAGGCGGATCTCTGTGAGTTCAAGACCAGCTGGTCTACAAGAGCTAGTTCCAGGACTGACTCCAAAAGCTACAGAGAAACCCTGTCTCGAAAAACAAAACAAAAAAAAACAAAAAAAAAACAAAAAAAAAAAAACATCCCTCAGTTCTGACATGTACATCTTCTCTTGTAGGAAGCCTAACTTGATCACCCCTAGACTGTGGCTCAGGTTGTACTTAAAATGAGTAAGCTGGAAGGGCAGGCTCTTCACATGCAAGGGCATGGCTGGGTCATGGTCCCTGCAGGTCACCTGGAGAATGGCCACTTCGTTCCTGAGCTGGCTCTCCTGCTTGGTGGGGAAGCGCAGTTTGTCAATGACTTTTACTGCAACGTCTCTGCCAGTCTTCCTGTGCTTTCCTGAGGACAGGGCATAGGAAAGGGAAAGATCAGAGATCAAGACCTCCCAGGTCCTTCCACCCCTCTATGGAGACACAGATGTAATTGAGCAAAGATATTAGAGGCCTCCAAAGTTTCTCTGAGGAGTTCTCAATATGAGGGGTGGGAGGGCAGGGCTAGTGAGTAAAAGTGGGAGGGGCTGGAGGCAGGGTTTAGTGATAGGGCCCCTGCCTAGAATCCCCCAGTGAGAGCTGGGGTGTGGCTCAGTGGTAGAGCCCCTGCCTAGAATCCCCCAGTGAGGGGCTGGGGTGTGGCTCAATGGGACAGCTCCTGCCTAGAATCCCCCAGTGAGGGGCTGGGGTGTGGCTCAGTGGTAGAACATCTGCCTAGAATCCCCCAGTGAGGGGCTGGGGTGTG
>JAQHUG010000423.1:1024766-1090698 GCA_028555095.1 Dicrostonyx torquatus | reverse complement strand
GGGTGTGGCTCAGTGGTAGAGCCCCTGCCTAGAATCCCCCAGTGAGGGGCTGAGGATGTGGCTCAATGGTAGAGTGCTTAAGTTGGACCCTGGGTTTGAAAAAGTGACTTATAGTCAGTGGTGACACACTTCTTTAATCCCAGCATTCAGGAGGCAGAGGCAGGCAAATCTCTATGAGTTTAAGGTGAGCTTAGCCTACAGAGTGAGTTCCAGGATAGCCAAGAGTACACAGGGAAACCGTGCCTTGAAAAACCAAAAAAGAAAAAAAGAATCAGTGAGTTATGCAACAAGCTATGTTGAGCTATGTGAGCTAGAGGTGTGCAAAGGTAAGAAGGAAGCAGGCCTGGGCATGTCAGGGAAGACATGGCAGAGGCCGGGGAACCTGATCTGTATTCCAAAATCAATGGAGCCAATGGAACACTGATGACTGTGTGTGTGTGTGTGTGTGGATTTTACTTTTGAGACAGGATCTCATGGAGCCCAGGCTGGCCTTGAACTCTTCCTGGCAGATCAGAGATCACTCATCATCGTGTCCGGCTGCCTCTGAAGGTTTTAGTAAAGACCCTGACTACAAGAGACAAAGACACACTACAGAGAGACTGTGATGCAGAAGCAGTGACAGCCACAGTCTCACAGGAGAGTGACAGCAAAGACAAACTATAGGCCACCAGCTAATTTTAAGCAATTACAGGCTTGTTGGGCATGGTGCAACACACCTTTAACCCTAACCCTCAAGAGACAGAAGTAGGCAGATCTCTAAGTTCCAGGCCAGTCCAGCTCCATCATGAGTCTTGTACAAGCCAGGCCCCAAGCTCATTGTTCTCCATGGACTGCTTTTGAATTCTCACACTGGCCAGTGGGACTCTTTACAGGAGCCACAGGAGGCCTAAGAGGCTAATGAACCAGCCCTGCTCCCTGGGATGGAAAGCACCCAGGCTGGAATCAAGTGGACAGTAAAAGCAGGAGACAGTGGGTAGGAAATTGTGGGAATCGTAAGGATTTGGGATGGTCACTGGAGGAGCAGCGAGAGAGGACATGGCCCACCTTGTAGTATCTGTTGGTCGTGTTGTTCTGGAAGAGGGTGATGCATTTGCAGTCTAGGCGCCAGTAGTGCCGCTTCCTCTGGAAGAAAGACACAGGGTGAGGCCAACAGCGGTTTACAAGCGCAATACCTTGCCTAGCTTCTCCCCTAGCTGGGGCTGTGGTTCTACTCAGCCTCACCCACCCGGCTGTACATCCTGCCCAGCCTCCTTCCTCTAACATATCCTCTATTCTAACTAAACTGGCCTCATCTACCCACTTTCCAGGCCCGCCCATAATTCTGACCACGCCCACAAAGAATCTCTCCCATAGGTTTCAGGACCCCTGTCAACTCTAGGTCTTCTAGCCCACCCAGAAGTTTAACCATGCCCACTTGTCCACATGCACCCAGAATAGCCATGCCTACCCACTCATCCCCCAACTCACCAGTGTGTCCTTATTGCTGTAATGGACCAGCCAGCCCTCCCGCAAGGTAGTGCTAGATTTCCGGGTCGTGTGTCGCACAGACTGTACCACCCTCATCAAGGGAATATACCCCAGTGAGCTGCAGGGAACAGGCCAGATGTTACATGTCACATGTCCTGCCTGGGTCCACAGGGACATCTTTGAGCAGTCATGTGAAAATGCTGTTTCTTTCCCTATTGAGTTAGATTTTCATAGCAAAGGGACTCTCACTTTTTTAATTAAAAAATATTTTCGGTGTTTATGTAAATGAGGGCAGAGGAGAATGTCAGACAGAGCTACAGTTATAGTCATTGTAAACCTCCTGACATGGGTGTGCAATGATGGCATTAAGAAACATCCCCATCTACAGAAGGAAGTAAACTACAGGATACAGCAAAGGCGCTTGAGATGTATCGGCCATGACATGAGAATGAATGACAGCAGATCCCCAAAGATAGCACTGCTTGGAGGAGTGCACGGGATAAGGTGAAGAGGAAGGTCCAAAAAAAAAAAATGACTGCTAGACAGCATAAAGGAAGACTATGGAACCGCAGGCATGACAATAACACAAGCATCTAGGACTGCCCGGGACAGGAACAACTGGAGAACTGCCAAAACGGGCTGCCCATGCATGCTTAGCATTGGCAGGGCAGAGATGATGATGATGATGATGATGATTACATTGGAGCTGGGAACCGAACCCAGGTCCTCTGCAAGAGCAACAGGAGCCCTTAATCACTAAGCCACTCTTCAGTCCTTCCCCACACTAAGGATTCTTTTAACCTGTTATATTATTTTGTGGGGGAAGGTCTGAAGGACAATTCTGTGAAGTCTGTTTCCTCCTCCCACCCTTATGTGGCGTACAGATGAGCTTTACCCACTGAGCCATCTTGTTAACCTGGCTATGGTTTTTGTTTTGTTTTTGTTTGTTGTTGTTGTTTGGGTTTTTTGTTTTGTTTTGTTTAGATGTATTTATTTTAGTAGGCCATAGTGGTATATGTTTTTATTCCCAGTACTTGGAAGGTGAACCTCTGAGTTCAAGGCCAGCCTGTACTACAGAGCAAGTTCCAGAACAACCAAGGCTATACACAAAATGTCTAACCAAAAAAACAAACAAACAAAAAACCCTTTTATGTTATGTGTATGAGTGCTTTGTTTGCACAGAGTGGTACCTAAAAGAGCCAGAAGAGGGTGTCAGAGCCCTTGAAACAGCAGTTACAGACGGTTGGCCATGTGGGTGCTAGGAACTACACCCAGGTTTTCTGGAAGAGCATCCAGTGCTCTTAGCTGCTGAGCCATCTCTCCAGTCCCTGACTTTGCCTTCTGAGTTAGTCTGAGGTGTCCTGAGCTAGCCCTGGTCCTCCTACCCCAACCTTCTGCATACTGGACTACGGGTGTACTCTGCCAGACTTCGTTTAAACAGTACTGAGGGACCTCTAGGACTTCCTGCTGGCCAGGCAAGCACTGTACTGAGCCACATGCCCAGCAGGAAGGTGACTCTTGAGAAGGCCATCTTACAAAGCTAGCTATAAGTTTAGGCTTCGGTCTGGAGGCAGAGCACATACCTACCATGCAAAAGGCCCTGGGTTCCAATCCCAATAGCACAATATTATAAAATCAGGCTGCCTAGCAAGCACCTAACCACTGTGTGTCTCTAGCTTTCCTAGAAGCCTGGCACAGAGCCTGGCTTACAGAAGCTCTCCAGTAAGTGCTAGACTCTGACTAGGCAGCTCTGAAGGCCTGCCCCCCTCTGACCACTCAGCTGTGTGTTCACCTCTGTTGCTGAACCTGCCATCTTTCTTGGATCCTAGCTCAAACAGCTCTCCTCTTTTCTTTTTTTTTAAATATTTATTTATTATGTATACAATATTCTGTATGCGTATATGCCCACAGGCCAGAAGGGGGCACCAGACCTCATTACAGGTGGTTGTGAGCCACTATGTGGTTGCTGGGAACTGAACTCAGGACCTTCAGAAGAGCAGGCAACGCTATTAACCGCTGAGCCATCTCTCCAGCCCCTCCTCTTTTCTACCTAACCTCGCAGGGCAGTGGATGAGATTTACAGTTTACCGGTGTCGTTTTTATTTTAAACACGAATACATTGCCCTTGAACTTTAAAAAGAGAGAAAGCAAAACAAAATCTTTTCAATGATGAAGGAAGAAGCCAGGCAGTGGTGGTATACACTTTTAGTCCCAGCACTGGGGAGGAAGAGGCAGGAAGATCTCTCGGCTTGAGGATAGCCTGGTCTACAGAATGAGTTCCAGGGCAGCCAGGGCTACACAGAGAGAAACCCTGTCTTGAACCCCCCAAAAAACCCAATGCCCCCCCAAAATTAAATGTCTTTTTTTTTTTTTTTAAAGAAAAGAAGCAAGAGAGAGAATCCAAAGATAAAAATCTGGGGCTCAGGAATTGAGAATATTTACAATCATACACGAGCATCAGCCCATCTTAGAGACATAAACATAGGCTTGCGGTGGGGAAGCCTCCTCAAGGGCCTTGGGTACCTCTGTGCCTTGCCTCCCTCGCCTTCCTCTTCCTCGCTGGCATGGAGAGCATTCTCTGAGTGGGAGCCTGGGATGACACCCGAGTCATCCAAGTCATCTGAGAGGGAGCTCTTGTCAGACTCACTGTAGTCGGCGGCCTCCTCCATGGGCACATCTGTAGGGACAGGGTCATCAGAAGAGCCCCTAGCCAGTCCTACCCTGTCTCTCTTAGATGTTAAAGAGTCTGTTGGGGAATATTACTTTCAGGTGTGTGCCTTTTGTTTATGCTGCATATGTTTAACTCTGTGAAGCAGTGACTCTTTGCTTGTCTAAAACACCTGATGGTCTAATAAAGCACTGAACGGTCAATAGCAAGGCAGAAACAAGGACAGGAAGGGCTGGCGGAGAGGATAAACAGAAGGAGGAATCTGGAAAGGAGGAGCAAGAAAACAAGGAGACAAAGTAGGACATCAGGGGCCAGCCACCCAGCTACACAGCAAGCCATGGAGAAAGAACTAAAGAAAGGTATAGAATAGAGAAAGGTAAAAGCCTAGAGGCAAAAAAAGGTAGACGGGAGAATTTCAGTTAAGAAAATCTGGAAAGAAAGAAGCTAAGCTAAGGCCAAGCATTCATAACCAAGAATAAGCCTCTGTGTGTGTTTACTTGGGAGCTGGGTGGCGGGCCCCTCAAAAAGAGTAAGATGTAAAACAACTTGCAACAAGAGTCTTACCTCCATTGATGAGAGCCTCCCCCAGACAGTCATTAGGGACACGGGTAGCACATCGTTTGTGACAGTTAAACTTGCAGTCTGAGGAGACAGGGATAAAGGGATGGACAGGAAAGGAGAGAGTTACTGTGTTTGTATGTGTGTGTGTGTGTGTGTGTGTGTGTGTGACAAGGTCTCGCTACATATCTTAGGTGGTCAGCATCTAATTCCTGGCGATCCTCCTGTGCTAGGATTAAGGTCTGCATTGTAAAGATTGGGGAGATGGCTCTACAGGTAAGAGCCGCAAGTACACATTTTTACTGTTGTTGTTGTTGCTGTTTGGAGACAGGGTCTCTTGAATTTCAGACTGGCCCAGAACCTTCTATGTAGCCAAGAACAATCCTCTCCAACACCCAAGTGCTGCGTTTAGAGGCATAGGCCATCAGGTCTTTCTTCCAGATGTTTTTGTGGTTGTTTTGAAGATCTCCTGCAGTCCAGTTTGGCCAGGAACTGGCTAAGGAAGGCGGTAACTTAACTCCCAGGCTGATTACAAGCCTGTGTGCCACCATCTGGCTCAAAGGTGCGGTATACCAGAGTAGGGCTGTGGTGGTGCACACCTAGCAGATCTCTGTGAGTTCAAGGCTGGCCTGGTCTACAAAGCAAGTTCCAGGACAGCCAGGACTGTTACACATGGCTACCCTGTCTCGAAAAACCAAACAAAAAAAAAAAAAAAAAGGAAGAAAAAGGTGGAAGGAATACCATGAAGGATAGAACCCGGGCCTCTGGTATGTGAGGTGGGTACTCTATTCTGTGAGCCACATCTCCAGCCTTCTCACACCATTTCATGTAGTTCAGGTTGGCCTCAAACTATGTAGCCAAGGCTAGTCAAACTCCTGGCCCTTCTGTCTTTACATCTCAAGTGTTGGGTAGGATTACAGGTGTCTAATTCCAAATTCCAAAAGTCATGAATAATATTTGTATATATATTTGGTTTTACAAGACAAGGTCTCTCTGTGTAACAGTCCTGGTTGTCCTGAAATTCACTTTGTAGACCGGGTTGGCCTCACAGAGATCTGCCTACCCCCACCCCCACAAGAGCTGGGATTAAAGGCATTCACCATCATGGCTAGCTCCAGAAGTCTTGAATCTCTGCTCCTAAGCTTCCCTGAATTTCAGATTCTTGGGTTTTATAGTAAGAATTCTATCCTGTTCTAGGAATCTAGATTTCCAAGAGTTTAAGGTTCTAGAACTCCAGAGACCTCCAGGATGGCCTGGATTCAGAACATGGATCCAAGGTTCTGTGCTCCTTTGGGAGGCATTTTCAGACCCACAGTCTTTCCAGTAGGTCCCACTGACCTTTGCACTGCAGGCCCTGGCGGAACAGACCCTTGAGCAGCTTCTTGCATGCCTGGCAAACAGTGGGTCGTGTGTAGCTGTGTATAAGGAAGGTGTGTGGCACCTTGACCTTGGACATCAGCATCTTGTCCAGCTCAATGGGACGGCCTGTGTAGAAGGAAGAGGAAGAGGACGACGACGACGACGAGGGTGGTCGGCGAGGAAGGAGGTCTGTGGTGCTACGGCTCTACCCAGCAGCAAGGGTGGAAGGAACGGATGAGTGAGTTAGCACTTGCCTGGCTCCATCAACCCCCAGACTCCAACCCATCCCTACTCTCCAGCCCCTCACCAGTTCTTCAGCGGTGCAGGGTAGGGATTCGGAGCTGCCTAGGCGCACAGAATGTCCACTGGCCAGAGATGTCGATGACAGGCGGCGCTTGCGAGCACCGCTGCAGTTGTTAGGGATGCTGAAGGCACAGCGTTTGTGGTAATTCAGCCCGCAGCCTGTAGAGGGCGCAAGACCATCAGAGCCAAAACCTGTACTCACTACTAGGCATGACCCCCACCTAAAGAAACAGCCCTGTGCGTCAAGCACACAGGCAAGAAACCCCAAGACTCAGTGCTGCAGGTATTTTGTGTACTGGATTCAAGTCCACATCCTGTTGACGAATACGCCTGATTTTCACTAGACACAAAGCTCTAAAGAGCTGTAAAGATTCCCAAGCCTGTAAAATTCAGCCTGTAGCGCCTGTGATCCCAGACAGGCTGCCCTGAGGACTGTAGAGCTGCCTGACCAGCCTCGAAGTCCTACAGGCCAGTTCTTCCAGATAAATCATTACTATTTCTCTCCTTCTGATCTATTTCTTTGCTTGACTGACACACCTCTGAGATCTCAGTGGTTAGAGCATTTGTTACTCTTGCAGCTCCTAAACCCCATGCATGGGGTGCAACAGATACCCATGTACATTACATAAACATAAGTTAAAAAAAAAATCTACCCAAGTGCTTACTCTGGAAGTGTGCTTCCTACGCTGTATCTCCAGGCCTGAACTCAGACCCCTTCCCTGCTCTGTCCAGGAACCCTTAACTTCAATTATCACCCATTCCAGAGCTGGGGGCCCATATTCCCCAAACTTAGCCCTAGAGCCTTAATCTAGCCCACTAATCCCACCCCCTTGGGCTATGTCCACAAACTTGTATCCCATTTCCCTCCCAAGTTCCCCCTCAGAGCTCACCTCACCTACCATCTAAGCTCCACCCCTTGGCCCCAGCCTTCCCAACCTCCCTGGCTCTGCCCAGTCCCTTTGCCCCTCACCATCGCACTTGAGGCCCTGGCGCACAAGACCAAAGAGCATCTCCCCGCAGTGGTCGCAGAAGGCAGGAGCTCGGTATGAGTGCACAGTAAGAGCATGTGGACGGATCTGAAAGTCCTCAAAGGTGGCTGAGGCTGTGGGCAGCAAGGAGGGACACATGCTTGAGCCAAGGGGGTAGATGCCTGGTCTAGAGAGTGAGTTCTAGGACAGCCATTGATACACAGAGAAATGGTCTTGAAAAACAAAGCAAATCCCAGCTCCCCACTGGGCAAAAAACCTACATGCCTCCTGATAACAAGGTTGTTTAATGGGCAGAACAAATAATATTTTTTGCAATATTAAAACCGTCCTGGGTATCAGGTGGTGGCATTCGGCTTTAACCCCAGCACAAAGAGCAGGCAGATCTCTCTGAGTTTGAGGCCAGCCTGGACTATATAGCGAGTTCCAGGTCATAGTGAGACCCTGACTCAAAAAAAGCAAATTAAATAAATAGAATAGAATAAAATAAAACAGTCCCGGAGTCAGCAAAACAACTCTGCAATTAAAAGGTGCTTGCTGCCAATCCCAGTGACCTGAGTCCCAATATATGGGCACTATGTGTTGCATCAATTTCAAGAAGTTGTACTACACACACACACACACATGCACACACACACACACTACACACACACTAAATGTAACAGTTTTGGTGGGCTGAGGATATAGCTCACTGTTGTAGTGTGTGCCTCACATGCACAAGGTTCTAGGTTCAGTCCCCAGAGGAGGGGCTATCTAGGTCCGATGGTACACATCTTCATTTAGCTATTTATTTACTTATTTTTAAAATTTTTATGTGCACTGGTGTTTTGTCATGGGTGTCAGGTCCCCTGGAACTGGAGTTAAGACAGTTTTGAGTTGCCATGTGGACGCTCAAAATTAAGTCTGGGTCCTCCGGAAGAGTATTCAGTGAACTTAACTACTGAGCCATTTCTTTTTTTTTTTTTTTTTTTGGTTTTTCGAGACAGGGTTTCTCTGTGGCTTTGGAGCCTGCACTGGAACTAGCTCTTGTAGACCAGGCTGGTCTCGAACTCACAAAGATCCACCTGCCTCTGCCTCCCGAGTGCTGGGATTAAAGGCGTGCGCCACCACCGCCCGGCCTGAGCCATTTCTCTAGCCCCCGAGTACTCATCTTTTTTTTTGGGTGGGGAGGTTCGAGACAGGGTTTCTCTGTGGCTTTGGAGCCTGCACTGGAACTAACTCTTGTAGACCAGGCTGGTCTCGAACTCACAAAGATCCACCTGCCTCTGCCTCCCGAGTGCTGGGATTAAAGGCGTGCGCCACCACCGCCCGGCCTGAGCCATTTCTCTAGCACCCGAGTACTCATCTTTTTTTTGGGGGGGGGGAGGTTCGAGACAGGGTTTCTCTGTGGCTTTGGAGCCTGCACTGGAACTAGCTCTTGTAGACCAGGCTGGTCTCGAACTCACAAAGATCCACCTGCCTCTGCCTCCCGAGTGCTGGGATTAAAGGCGTGCGCCACCACCGCCCGGCCTGAGCCATTTCTCTAGCCCCCGAGTACTCATCTTTTTTTTGGGGTGGGGAGGTTCGAGACAGGGTTTCTCTGTGGCTTTGGAGCCTGTCCTGGAACTAGCTCTTGTAGACCAGGTCCTTATCTCAAATAAATAAATAAACAAACATAAATTAGCGAATTGTTTTCCCCAACACTTCCAAGGAGCACATCTCTTGACTAGTCCCCCTCCCCCTTTTAAGATGTGTTGACTTTATGTTTTTATGGCATGGTGTTTTGCCAGCATGTATGCCTGTGCCTGTGGAGGTCAGAAGAGGGCGTCAAATCCCTTGGGGCTGGAGCTGCTATATGAGTGCTGAGACTCAAACCCCCGTGCTCTGAAGGAGTAACAAATATTCTTAACTACTGAGCCAACTGTCCAGCCCGAATGTCTCACTCTTAGCCCAAGATGGCCTGAAACGTGTGGCCCTTCTGTCTGTGCCTCCGGAATGTTGGGATCACAAGTGAGCCCTCCATGCCCACCCTCAGTCACCTCTCTCAGAGGCCCCGCCCCCGGGACGACAGCAGCTTCTCACCCGACAGAACCACCTCCACCAGGTCGCCCTCCTGGATGTCTGTAGCTGATCGCACCAGCTGCAGGAGGTTGGCCGATGTGGGGTCATGTTTGAAGAGCAGGATCTTGTCATACAAGCCATAGAAGCCACACTCTGGGAACTAAGGGGAGGGGGAGGTGGCAACAGAAAAGCTCAGAGCAGCCTGGAACAGCAGCAGCCTTCTTGAACCCTCCAGGGGCAGAACCGGTTATTTCCCCCGGAAACCGAGACCCTATAGCCCACCGCTTCCTGCTTGGCCCCTCCCAATTTTAGCTCGAGCCAGTGGGGGTGGGGCAGGTGTGCCGGGTGGGGGTATTGGCACTGGCAATAGTCTGGTAGCTGGACTGTCAAGAGAAGGGCTGAGGGGTAAAGTGGGGGTGGGCGTTAAAGGCTCCGGAAGCAGAATGGACATTTTGAATTTTCCAGAGCTGGTGGGGCACTGAGTGATCACCCCCTTCTCTTTTGGCCACATCTCCACCCCAGCTTCCTTCCTGACTCTATTGTCTATTACCTGGCTCTTAGCCCAGCATTGGGGCAGAATGAACTAGAAAGGAGGGGGTACCTTAGGAATTTTGAGTGGGGGGTGCTCAAGATAGCTAGAGGTAAGGAGACCTCCTCTCATCTAAAGACCCAGGTGTCCCGTCTCAGCTTGGGGGGGGGCAGGAAATGAAACACCCTAAAACAGAAAGTGAAACTGCCCAGGTGGGGCACAGGGAAGGAAGGCAGACAGGAAGGGGCCCTAAACAGCACCTGTACCCCAGGAAGAGCAGAAAACAAACTGCTGGGCCCGAAGAGGGGAGGCTGGGGATCAGAACTCTGGCACCAAGAATTTCATGCCAGGGAATTCAATGTACAGGAGTCCCAATCCTGCTTCCCATAAGGACAGCTGGTTTAGAAGTGGCAGCTGGTCTGGTCTTGGGGAGTTGGTGGGCACAGCCCCCCCATCTTCAACAGAAAAGCAGTACTGCCTTGACCCTCATAGTAACTTAATCTAGTTTCTCTTTCTTTCTTTTTCTTTTTTTCCTTGAGACTAGGGAATGGAGATGCCCTAGCCTGACTTCAAGCTCCTGATCCTCCTGCCTCTGCCTTCTCAGTGCTGGGATTACAAAAGTGCCAGGCATGAGAGGTCTTTTTCTAAATTAGTTTCACCCCCTAGGGAAAATGGGGGAGGTGACCCTTTTCCTCCTGCTTCCCCAAAGCCCAAAGAATCCATTTGCAGGAGCCTGAGAAAAGCTAAGTCCGGATGTTTTGGATTCCGATGTGCTCTCATTTTGGAGTATACATTCTGGGTTCCAACTGCAGCTGTCCTCCTGTCAGTGCCATCTAGGAGTCTTATGGGATAGCAACATGATAAACTTAAGACTCTAATATTTGACTGCCTTAGTATGAAAAGATTTCAATATCCAATTACTCAGGATTCAGAGGTTCTGACATCTTCACAATCAGTCACTTGAACTACACAAAAGCATCCCCCACCCCAGGGTGGGGTGGAAATGGAACCCACAGCTT
The DNA here is from genome assembly GCA_028555095.1 of Dicrostonyx torquatus. Classification (NCBI taxonomy): domain Eukaryota; kingdom Metazoa; phylum Chordata; class Mammalia; order Rodentia; family Cricetidae; genus Dicrostonyx; species Dicrostonyx torquatus. Next base: position 1,079,769 of record JAQHUG010000423.1, on the reverse strand, counting down.
TTGCTTGCTAGACAAGGGCTCTACCAGCCTGGTCATAACTTTTGTTTGTTTTTTGACACAGGGCTTCTCTGTGTAGCCCTGGCTGTCCTGGAACTCACTCTGTAGACCAGGCTGGCCTCAAACTCACAGAGATTCACCTGCCTCTGCCTCCTGGTGTGCGCCACTACCACCTGGCCTGGTTGTAGCTTTTAATGTTCCTAGGATTTGGACATCTAGTCCTACTGGTTCCCTCTTTCCATGACTCTTGGGAGGAACCGTGATATCTAAAGCTAAGAGTATACCTACAGGGAAACTGTGATTAGGAGAGCAGATAGAGTCTGCAGGACTTTTGGGGGTGCCTTGCTCCTTCACACCCCATCTTAGTTAGGCCTGGGAAAGTGTAGAGATTGCACCCTGAGACCTTGCTTGCCCCTGGCAGCTTGTCCACACACCCACACCCACACATGTCACCCGATCACCATGGCCAGCATGGCTTCAGTTTCTACTGTTTCCAAAGAATGGAGGCCAAGAGTAAGACCATAAAGGAGAGGTCCCCCTGATCCGCAGCTCCCACTTGCCCCTTCTCCACTCCACACCTGGCAGGGCCCTCCCTTCCTCCCTGCCCGCTGCAGAAAACAACAACAAGCAGCAACACGCAATTTGGGGAGGCCTCTGAGGCACCCCACCCCTACCCGGGCCTCTCTCAAACCGGTGGTGGAGTGAGGACACAACTGGGGAGTAGTGCCCCTCCTTGGCTCAGTTACCTTGGAACCCTCTCTCCCCTCCCAACAAGCCCCAGGCCACCGCTGAAGTCTCCTCTCCTTTATGAGGAGAGCCCCTATGTCCTTACCTTCTGGTCCACGATAGAGCAGGCTAGTTGCTTCACATGAGCCAACTCTGAGGCGGCCGGCAACAGCACGAACTCTCGGGTCAATCCGATCTGGATGTGGAAGGAGACCCCCGAGCCTGGGGTCGGAATCTGAGGCAGCAGAGGTGGCGGCGACTGGAGCTCCAAGCCACCGGGGGGCGGAGGAGACCCGGGCCCAGGAGAGCCCGGGAGTCCGGCAGGATGGGAGGGGGCGGCGGCCATGGGAGCCAGATCCGGACCTGCCGCCCGGAGTTCGCCGAGGAACCTGGGACCTAGATCCGAGAGCTCTCGTGCGGTAGCGGTAAGAACGCAAGCATTTGAGAAAAATCTGTCAGGTTAAAAGACTGGAGGATGGCGGGATCCTGGACAATGAGAGAAAAGGTATCTAGTGGGTCAAACGCCGGGAGTCAAGGGAGCACAGAACAGAAAGAAAAGCAATGGTTTGAAGGAGGGCACCCAGATATTGGAAGATTGCAAGAAACCAAAAAAGAAAATCGGGTAAGGCAGGGTCTCTAGAATCAAAAGACCCCCCACAATCCAAGGCCCCTGGGAGAGAGAAGATTGAGAGCGGAGCAGGGGATCCCAAGATCCAGTAGGTTTGACGGCAGGCTCAAACTCAGAGCGGGCCTGAGGATGTTCTCTGCCTTGTGGGTAGAAAGCAGTCTTGGTCAGGGACCTAGTGGATCATAGGGACCCGATTGGCTCAGGGATGGGGAGAGAGAGGGTCCCCAGGGCCAAGGCTAAGAGAAGAGATTCTCACAGGTCGCGAAAATTGGAGAAAAGTTGGGTCAGGAGCGGCGGAGAAGGGCCATTACCGGAGGCGGGGCGGGTGGGGGGGGCAAGGGAGGGTCGCACAGCGCGGTGGCTCTTTTTTTCCCCCTTCAAAGTTTTAGACGGCAGCAGCGGCCCAGAAGGAAGTCTCCGCAACGATGGCGCAGCCGGCCAATCAGCACGGGGCTCCATAACGTCACAGGGCGGAGCCTTTATCGAGGGGCCTGGGACGGAAGGGGAAGGCGGGACCCTGTACCAGGGAGTTTTGGGGGTGGGGAGGAGTGGTATCTGGTGGCTGGGGTGGCAGAAGGGCGGAAGGGTCAGTGCTTTCTCCGCGTGCTCCAGTCTGGAAAGCTGACTTTTCGCTGCAGTCCACCGCGGCGGGCGGGTGAGGCAGCACTTGGTCGTTGAAAGAGGGAGCTGTGAGGCTGGCCGGCATCCGGCGCCCACCCCAGGGAATGGGTCGGAAATCGGTGTCAAGTCCGGTGGCTTTCCTGTTCTTGTTCCTATTCCCCCACCAAGTCCCAGCTCAACAATACACCCAGTACACAGGTGGGAGACTGAAACACGGGAGAGCTTAAGCCTCAGGTCTGTCTCCAGTGAGTTGAGATGGGTACTGAGCCTGAAACCACAACCAAGGTGACATGCCAACGGTCAAAACTATTTCATAGACCTGTCATCAGACCTAACCTACATCTTCCTGGCTATGTGACTTGAGGTATGGGCTTCTCCACTGTGAACCTTAGTTTCCCTGTCATGAGGCTATATTCCAGAGATGGAATACAGGTGCCTGGAACACAGCTAAGGTGGACTTGATGTGGCTGCCCTTAAATTTTGCAGTGAAAAAAAGGAGACACCAAAGTCACTCAGGAGTTTTTGGCTGATTGTGTTAAGGGAAACATCCAGCATCTGGAAGTGAGATGGCTCAGTGGGTAAAGGCACTTGAAGTCAAACTCACTGACCTGAGTTCAGTCCTGGAGACTCATAATCAAAGGAGAACGAGCTCCTCTGACCTCTACCATTCTCTGAAATAGTGCAATACCAGGAAACTTAAAAAGTTAACATCTATTGAGAGATTGTGGCCAAACTGAACTCCATTAGGAGCAATTCTGACGTCTATTCTAATAATCAGGCAGAGGGGACCAGTTAGTTTTCACATCCAGAAAGCTGGAGCTTTAGAGAGGAGTGACTTGTCCACAAGAGCCCCCCTTACTGGTTCAGTGCTGCTGGGGGCAGCTGAGGTCGGTACAGTGTTGGCTGTCACCACATCCGGGGGATAGGGGTTGGGGAAGGAAGTCTGAGGCTGGAGTAAAAACCCAAACTACCACCTGGGGAAGCTGCAAAGAGCCCAAAGGAAAGGGGGAGAGCAAGGCCTCGTGGAGCTCACAGCTTGGCCACTTGAATGTCACCTAAAAATCACACAGCCACCTGTACTTTCTCCTAGACGGGCATGTCCCCAGCATGATCACGGGCCTAGCTCTGGACCTGGGCCTACAGCCCTTTTTACCCGTGACCCTTGTAGAGGAGCTTGCAGGTGGAGGGTACAGGGTGCTCTGCCTGCTGGCTGGAGTCTCAGCCTGAGAGCCCTTGAGCAGACTTCACTCTCTTCCTCCCCCACTTTCTGAGCCTAGGAAGATGGTGAGAGGACAAGGCCCTAACCCCTACAAGCTGACATTAAACCCAGAGGAAGGGACAAGGACTCTGCACTGCTATGAGGACTAGATCCCTGCATGTGCTCTACATCCTGCCTAGGTCGCTGGTATACCAACACTCTTCATGTTCTGTCAGTCCACGGCTGGGTATGGGGTAAGAAAGGGGCTTTAGTTCTTAGTTCCTGAGCAGGCATGGGGTCTTCAACTAAATTGTTTATTGCCACAACACAGCATCTGTTCACCAGTTTACTGCCCCCAGGGAAGGCATATTTAGTGACAAAAAGGAGGGGCTCACAAAGATTTGGTCCGTGTTCCACTTTCGCCCTTCCACTGGCATGCCACCCAGGTCCACCCCCACCATGTTCTATGACAGAACCCCAATCCCATCATCTTTCTCTCTCTCCCCAGATTCCACTCAGCCAAGGCAGAGAGAGTGACCCTCCCACAAAGTCCCCTACCCTCTTGAAAGATGGCCTGGGGAACCTATCTTACTCCAAAGGGTTTATTGAGACAGTTTTTTTCACATACAAGTTGGGGGCAAAAGGGATGGGGCTTATAAACAGGAACCTGAAGGGGGAACCAAGGGCACAAGGTAGAACCCAAATAAAGAGTGAAATAAATAGAGGCAAAAGTATGGAGTTGGAAGGAGACTGACAGACTATCACACAGTGATAACGTGGGGTGGATGCCATTAAAATCCCATTTATACAGATAGACAGCAAGCTAGGGGCCAGGAGCCCACTCCACCCTCTATATCTCAAGGAGGGCCTGTGGCTGGGAGTGTGCCCCAGAGGAGTGGAGGCCCTCCCAGAAGACCTGGTCCCAGAGGCTTGGTTAGTGTTGGAAAGCAGAAGGAAGGGACTGAGGTCCAAGAGGACAGCCTGGGGTCCACACAAGAGGGCCACAGGAGACCCCTTTCAGCACAGCCCTTCATCTGATGGGCGGGGGAGGGGTGGCACTCTAGGGTAGAGCCTGGCACCTTCTATTGTCTTAGAAAAAACAGATCCCCAAGGACACCCAGCCCTGGCTGTGCCAAACTCAGGAGGACAGCTGTATCAGGAGTTAGGGCTGGGGCATGAGCACAAATCCCAGAGGCCATCCTTGAAGGGCGATTCCTGGGAAAAGGGCCATTAGCACCACCAGGCTCCAGAAAGATGAAAGATGCCGAGACTCTGAGCCTCTCACCGGAGGCTTGGGGCTGCCTGCAGAGAGAGGGAAAGCAGCTCATTAGGCTAGAGTCCCACTCTAGCCCCCATTCCTCCCATCTTCTCAGGGAAGTCTCATTCTCACAGGACTGTGGGCTTTGACACAACTCAAACTGACAGGCAAGTGGGGATATCTTCTGGGGCAAGGATGCTGGATTTCTGCATTCCTACCTAGAACACAAATGGCCTCTGGCCCTTACCTCAGCCCCACTGGCCTGGCCCCACTCCCTGCCACTGTGTAGCCAGGGCGAGGCCAGGTGGGATCATACGAACACCTTGGCTAGGGCGTCAGCACCAGCACTGGCGATAAGTGCCTTGCTGGGATGGCAGGCTACCGCATGGATGGCCTCCTCATGCTTCTTGCGGTGGGCCGTGATCTCCTGCACACATGTCTTGTTGTCTAGGCTCCATAAGCGCAGAGAACAGTCATGGCCTGCACAGGCATGGAGCAGATGAGGCTGTTACCAAGCCTGAGCTCAGACTTGGGTTTTGAACCCTTCACCAGGCCTAATGTAAACGCCTTGAGGTGGAGGCAGCTTAGCCTTCTTCCTCCCATGGCTCTGCCCTAAGGGTAGCCCTTCTGTCACCATCCTGCTAACCATTCTGCTTACTGCCAAGTATATATAAAGACCCTGGGAGGAATGAGGCACACAAACAGGCAGCTCTCCGCATGTAGGGACTGAGCAAGAACAGCTTAAAGTGGTAGGGAGTGGCTCAGAGGCTGCCAGCCCCAGGTCCTGAGTTCTATTTCTAGCACAGCAGGGAAGAAAGAAAACAGAAGAAACTAATTCCAGGTGATAGGTGAAAAGGTATCAGTTCAAGGAGGGGAAGCCTTCCAGGTAGAGGGATGGCCAATGAGGGCCTGGAGCAAGCAGCCTGTGAAGCCTGATGACTGCAGGAAATTAAGACTGGCTGGGCTAGGGACTTTGCTGGGCATGAGAGGGCATGACTAGCTTGAGGCTCTGCTCCTCAAGTCAGCCCAGCTAGAAGGACTCAGCCCAGAAATCAGTGGCTCAGATCTTAAGCTTGTCTGTACCACGGCTGGGTCTGATACCACTGGTAGGGAGCAGGAGGTCTGCGGTGTAGCTGTTCAGCCAGTACATGGCAACATCAGGCAGAGTGAGCTGTGATCTGCTCACAGCCTCCACCACCACTCGCACATCTGCAAGCACATGTGCACACACTCATCACAGCTGACACTGGTCTGAGACCTGTCTACCATTCTAGAGGAGATGGCTGCTGGCCCTATATCTGAAAGCAGAGAGGGACTAAGTGCTCAAACTCCAAGGGGATCTGGGTCCATCACCATACACCTGTAACGCAGGACAACCCCCCCAGGCAGGAATACCAAGGACAGTCGATGTGGATGAGGCAGAAACTTCTAGTACATGCAGGAGTGGAGTTGCCTGCCATGGCTGTAGCCCCTTCTCTTTGCCTCCAACCCTCCTGAGGAAGGAGCAGCAAAAGAGGCCCAACTTACTTCCTGACATCAAGAACACGCCATTGGGGTCCACGGCTAGGCAGGTGACTGCATCCAGGTGAGCAACCATGGAGTGCACGGATTTACCTGGAGGGAGGGACAGAGAGTGGCTGGCAGGGCCTCCCTCTACAGGCCTTATCTGGGAAGGTGAAGCTGGGAGGATGGGGTTGACAGCCTATAATATAAATATCAGGATTTGGCAGTCCAAATGTTCTCCCAAAAACACAGTGAGGGGACAACTAAGGCTGGGCCTCACCTGTCCGATTGTCCAGGAATCGGATGCCCCTATCGTCGTGCGCGGTAATGGTGAGGGGCTGATTTGGGTGACTCACTACCTGGTTGATCTGTGTTGGGCCTGGAAAGTAAATAGGGAGAGAGGAGAGGAGACTGAGGAGGAAAACAAGAGGACTGGGACAGAGGAAGGAGGAGCAGGCCACTTCTGCAATTGGGGACATGCTACCCAGCCCGCTATGTCAAACTGGCTGGCCACCACTGAGCCTTGTTTCCTTCCTGCCTGCTTGTGGCCCCAGAGGGCACATGGGTAACATTCTGATCTCACTGATGGCTAGGTCCCCAAAGCTACAGGAGGAACTGCAGTCCTACGGGCATTCAAACCCCAGTCCCATTGGCCTGCCTGGCCAAGAGCCCTCACCGCTGCTCCCTCGGGACTCCAATGTGAGGAGGGCACTGCCAGCTTCCAAGTCATAAAGAACGGTGTCACCAGAACGAAAGGAGGCCACGACATGGGCAGACTCGGTGCTGGTGAAGGCCACTGAGGTGGGAATCCCGTGTTCTGAGAGCACAGGGGAGAAAAAGCTACTTAAGGGGCCAGGCCTGCCCTGTGGCTGGCGGCCCTCCTCTGGAGCCACCCCAAGCCCTAGGCTCTGCATCCTGCTTGTGAGACCTACTGGGCTCAATGCTCACCTCCAGACATGGGGAAGGTACAGAGGCAGCTTGGACTACTGCTGCTGGGGTCCCAGATGCGGACAGTGCCATCAGCGGAGCAAGATGCCAGGCGGTGGGAGGTGGGACTGAAAGCCAGACCCCACACAGCATCCCCATGGCCTTCTAGGACGTGGCTCAGCACACTTGGGTCTGGGCAGGCCAGGAGAAATAGGCTATTAGTGATGTCAGCCCCACCAGACAGCCCAGGGCCTGTAGCTCTGATGGGACCTAGTTGGCTGCCCACTGCCCATGAGCTCACCTGGGCAGATTGCTCATCTCAGGAAGCAGCTCAACAGCTTAGAAAATGAAGCTTCCGAGTTCACTGTCTCCCCAGGGCCAAGGTCAGCAGCTCAGGGCACCAGTGGAACAAGAGGGGCAGTGCTGTCTCTGCTGACCAGCCCCCCTTTAGCCCTGGAATGTCTTTTCTTGCTAGTTTCTCACAGTCCCTGCTCCTCAAAGGCCCTTCTGTAGCCTCTCAAGCTGTTGGACTCGACACAGTTCTGGGTCAAATCCAGCTGACACCTGAAGTATGGGCAGTTCACTTAGGACTGACCCTTGACCTTCCCAGATAACTGTTATCTTGACGGTAAAAACAACTCCATACTCTGCCACAATATTAAAAAGTAAAGCAGCACTGGGGAGGCAAAGGCAGGAGGATTTCTGTGACCTGGAGGACAACCTGGTCTACATAGAGATTTTCAATATGGACAGGACAACACAGTGAGACCCTGTCTTAAAAAAATGGGGTGGCAGAGGCAAGCAGATCTTTGAGTTTTGAGGCCAGTCTGATCTACAAAGCCAGTTCCAGGACTACACAGAAAAATCTTGTCTCAAAAAAAAAAAAAAAAAAAGTGGTGGACGTGGGGCTGGAGAAATGGCTCAGTGGGTAAGAGCTCTTATGCCAAGCTTGGTTCCCAACCTTGGTTCCCAAATGGTGGCTCACAATCATCTGGGTTTTTTTGTTGTTGTTGTTTTTTTTTTTTTTTGGTTTTTTTTTAAATTTTTATTTATTTATTTATTATGTATACAATATTCTGTCTGTGTGTATGTCTGCAGGCCAGAAGAGGGCACCAGACCTCATTACAGATGGTTGTGAGCCATCATGTGGTTGGCGGGAATTGAACTCAGGACCTTTGGAAGAGCAGGCAATGCTCTTAACCACTGAGCCATCTCTCCAGCCCCTTTTTTTTGGTTTTTCGAGACAGGGTTTCTCTGTGGCTTTGGAGCCTGTCCTGGAACTAGCTCTTATAGACCAGGCTGGCCTCGAACTCACAGAGATCTACCTGCCTCTGCCTCCCGAGTGCTGGGATTAAAGGCATGCGCCACCACCGCCCGGCACTCATAATCATCTGTAACACACACAAATACATGTAAAAAGTAAAACAGGTATCAATGAGTAGGGCAAAAGCACTGAGTATGAGAAAAAAAAATTAGCCAAGCAGTGATGGCAGATGGCCTTTAAAACCCAACACTCGAGGGGCAGAGGCAAGAAAATCTCTGTGAGTTTGAGGCCAGCCTAGTCTACAGAATGAGTGCCAGAACAGGCTCCAAAGCTATACAGAGAAACCTGGTCTTGAAAAAACAAAAACAAAAAACCAAGAAAGAAAAAAAATTAACTACTTAAAAATTTTAAAAACTTTTATGGCCAAGCAATGGAGGTGCATCAAAAATCAAAATAGTTAAACTAAAGACAGAGGATTAAAAAAGCAAAAATTGCCAAAAAGAAACAAAACAAACAAAAAATCAACCCTAACAACATGGAGTTTCTTTTGTGCTGTCCAACTATTCTTGGGCATGGGGCCTGCCCTGGAGTGTGACTGATACACCCAGTGACATTAATCAGAGTGACTTACTTTCTCTTTCTCAGTAAGAATCAATTGCAAATAGCTTCTCTTTTTGTTTTAAATATATTTTTACTATTTATTTATTTAGCATTGGTGTTTTGCCTGCATGTATGTGTGAGGGTCTCACACATTGGAGTTACAGACAGTTGTGAGCTGCCATGTGGTTGCTGGGAATTGAACCTGGGTCCTCCAAAAGAGCAGTCAGTGTTCTTAACCACTGAGCCATCTCTCCAGCCACTGCAAATAGCTTCTTAGAGATGGGACTTGGTGTTCACTTCTCCTAGTGAAAGACATTTTTGTTCATTGTTTTTGAGACAGGGTTTCTCTGTGAAACAGTCTTGGCTGTCCTGGAACTAGCTTTTGTAGACCAGGCTGGCCTCGAACTCACAGAGATTCACCTGCCTCTGCCTCCCGAGTGCCGGATTAAAGGCATGTGCCACCAGCTCCTGGCTCCTTTACTTAGCTCTTCAAGGGCTAAAAGTAAAGCCTAAACTCCCTGCCATATGGTCTCACTGATGCCTCTCAGCTCATTTCCTCTGCTTCTAATAAACCCCTCCACTGACCCATGATAAGACCTTGGCTGGCCCCCAAAAACAGAGTCTACCAAGCTGTCCAATCCACTGTGTCCCTGACTTAGGCTCTCTTGCCTCTGCTTCCCTCAAAAGGCCAGGTCATGCTGATTCTCAGTTGTAGCCCAACCTTCCCCTCACCACTACCACTCCTGCCTCATCTCCCTCTGCCCTATCCACTAATGCTAAATCAGATTGGGAGCTCTATAGAGTTGTTCCCCAGGGTTGTGACATGAGGTGGGGGTGGGAAGGGTCTGTCCTCACCATAGCCATCATATGGGTCCATATTGAGGTCAGGAATCTTCCAGCTGTGGATGTGGGCATCAGCCCCACCGCTGTAACAGTACTCGCTGTTGCTGCCCATGGTGACTGCCAGCACAGGGCCCCTGCAGGGTGCAAGGGTAGGTGATGGAAGGTAGCTATGACTCAGGCCTTCCTTGCTCATAGAAGCTTGAGGATTTCTCCTAGCTATTTGTTTTTTGAGACAGGGTTTTTCTGTGTAGTCCTGGAACTCACTCTGCAGACCAGGCTGGCCTAAAACTCAGAGATCCACTTGACTCTGCCACCCAAGTGCTAGGACTAAAGGCGTGTGCCACCATGCCCAGCTCACCTAGCTATTTTTTTTTTCTTTTGTTTGAGACAGGGTTTCTCTGTGTAGCTTTAGAGCTTGTCCTGTAGCCCAGGCTGGCCTCAAACTCAGAGATCTGCCTGTCCCTGCCTCCCGAGTACCGGGATTAAAGGCGTATACCACCAGCACTCAGCTTCTCCTACCTACTTTTAAAAATAGTTTAGTTTAAATTGATTTATTGTCACATATAACACTGTGCATGTGGAGGTCAGAATACAATTTTGTGATTTTTTTTTTTTTGGTTTTTGTTTTTCAAGACGGTTTCTCTGTAGCTTTGGAGCCTGTCCTGGAACTAGCTCTTATAGAGCAGGTTGGCCTCGAACTCACAGAGATCCACCTGCCTCTGCCTCCCGAGTGCTGGGATTAAAGGCATGTGCCACCACCGCCCAGCCAGAATACAATTTTCTGGAGTTGGTTCTCTCTTCTCACCAGATGGACCATAGAGATCAAACTTAGATTGTCAAGCTTAGTAGCAGGTACCTTTAGCCACTGAGCCATCTCATTAGTCTCCTTTCCTAGGTAATTTTTAAGGATGTCACAGGGAAGTTTGCATCTATGCTCTGGTTGAGCCATCTGGGAAAGCTGTCTGTCTCCTACTCTCTTCCTTTACTGCTCAGAATGGCCTCAGTGAAACCTCAATGGGAGTGAACATGTCCCTGAGTAAGGGATGTGATGAGGGTCCACTGTACAGAGGGACCAGGATGGAGACTGCTGTTCCAGGTCTCCAGGGTGGCAGGCAGCAGCTGCCCATACTGCTGGAATGCAGGGCTTACAACAGACTCAGGTGCCTCCCTACCTGTGAGCACGGAAAGCGTGAATCGGCTCCACGTCCAATGCAGCATTTCTGTGGGAAAAAGAAGAACCCGTCACTGAAACCCCAGGTCCTCGGGCCCTGCCCCTTCCAGGGTAGCATCCTTACTTCTTGGCTGTAACTGCCTTCTGTAGGTTCCACAGTTTAAGTGTGCCATCCTCAGAGGCAGTGAGCAGTGCTGACTGGCTGTGGTGGAAGGCCAGTGAGCGGATGCCATCGTAGTGTGAGCGGAGGGTAAACTTGGGGTTCCATGTCTTCTTGAACGCGTCTTTGCTGTCAGACAGCTGGGGATGGGAAGCTGCCTCAGTGTCCTCTTGTATATCCCAGCACTCATATAGACACTGACACCACTCCTTTCAGACTGAACTGACTAGCCCCAGTCTGATCTCCCTTCTGCAGGTCAGAAGAGCCCTTCACATACTCAGCAGGTCTCAGCAACATGGGAGGCTCTGAAGGGATCAGGGAGCCTAATTCTTTGGGGCTTCACAGTTCAGAGTTCCCTCAGGGAGACAGACAGGTCCTAAATACACAGAACCAGGAACTCTGAGCCTGAGGCAGGGACACCAAGGCAGTCTAGCCTCCTCTGCAGAGATCAAGAGGCCCTGGCGAGGTAGTGACAAAGCAGGATTTAATTAGCACCAGGTAAAGGAAAGGGACTGAAGAAAGAGCTGTATGTGTAAAGGCCCTGAGGCAGGAGGTAGCAAGGCCAGGATACACACCAAGTGTGTTGTTGCAAAAGAGAAAGCCAGCAAGGTCAATGGCAGGCAGAACAGTAGGTTCCATTCAGAAACTTACAATTTGTTTCATCCTAAGCAAAAGCTCCAGAAAAATGGGAAGACACATGAGGTTGTAGAACCTTAGAAAGGCCTTGGCCTCTCTAAGGAGGCTGGGATTAGGGGAAGGTCAGAGTAACTGCAGATAGGTCCCTAAGCTACAAAGCCCTAGGGAACAAGTCTTGACAGTCCCTGACAGGAAAGCAGAGCCATCAGGTTCGGGGAGAGATGCTCTGAGAGCATGTGTCCTACAAGGTGAAGCTGCTCACTGTGAGGGGATGGCCAGGTTTGGGAGACACCGAGCTGTCAAGGAAGCCTCAGTGCCATCAGACCCCCTTCACCTGGGCTCAGCTGGCATTTCTACCATAATTAGTGGGAACTGGAGGATTTGTGCTTAAGTGGGTTCCCCACTCCCTGAAGCCCCCGTAGGGTAGGTTGAGGAACCCTGCAGTACACTCCCAGTAGACCCTGCCCAGCCTCACTTCTGCATTCTACACTAGCCTCCAACCTTACTGGAGCCAGTAACCTCATCTTCTGCCCTGAAAAGCGCATCCAGACCCACCACAGAAAGTCTCAGTGACCAAGGTGCACAGCACAGAATGCCAGCCATGAGGCCCCTTCATTCCAGCCCCTGTTCCACTCACAATAGAGGCCCTGAGTAGGGACGCATGGCTGGCAATCATCTCCCCACATCACCTAAGAAGGCATGAAACAAAGAAACTCCTGTGTCTTTCAGAGCTTGCACCTATGTGAGGTGTTTGCCAGGTACCCCTCTGTAAGGCATGGTGTGTTGAGGTCTCCTGCTGGGGTATGGAATGACCTCTCACAGTCCTCACATGAAAGGGACAGAACCCAGACCTGCAACATGCTCAGAGCTAAGAACTGATGGGGCACCCCAAAAACTTACATCACAGCTGAGGTCGTTGTCATTGGTGACGGTGAGATCTGCCAAGTCCCCCAGGCTCACCTCCCCGCCCCCGATAGTGTCCATGATGAAGACGTCTGAGGAGAAGCCAAAGGAACCTGGTAGGGGGGAGGGGTAGGTGGGGCAGACAGGGCCAGGGAGAGAGAGAAAGGCAGAGAGAGGCAGAAAGGATGAGGAGCAAGGAAGAGAGGCAGGAAGACAGGATCAAGAATCGCAGCTGGAAAAGAAGACAGGGACAGACAGACAGGGGAGGACAGACAAAAAGAGAGGGAAACAGACAGACAGACGACCTTTTGGGACAGGTAGGATGCAGACTGGAGACTGGGCCTTACCTCTAAGGACACAGAGAGCTCGGGCTTAGCTCTGCAGCACCCCCTCTGTCATGGACCCCAAGGTACTGGCATGTGGGGCTGGAGATTACCTTCATGAGGCCGGGGCTGGGGTGTGCCAGGAGGTGGAACAGTCACTTTGGGGGGCAGCCCGTCCACATCCCGGAGGTCAGCAAGAATTCCCTGGAGTTTGACCCGACGGCTTTCTGCATGAAAGAGGCATAAACAAGAATTGCCCACCAGTTCTACCCAATCTTTCAGAGAAGCCCACTCCACTGCTGATGGACACAGACTGAGGAAACAGACTGGCAGGAACCCAGTGAGAAATGGCAGGCCCAGGCCCTTCTGGTCAGGAGTCACAGGGCAGGAAGAGACATAGCCCATCCTCCCTCTCCACCATCAGTTTTCATCCTGCCCCCTACTTGAGCTAGACAGGCCCTGGACACTTGCTGTGAGGACCGGAGCTGACTTCTGGCAGGGCCACTTGAATACAGCTCGAAGGGATTTTCCAGGGAAGGGTAAGGACCTGGACCTGACTTGGGGCTTCAGCTATCCTTGACCCACCTCAGGAAGTATATCCGCCCGGGGCCCCAGACAGGAAGCACCTGAAGCATGCAGGGTCAGATCCTGTCTTAGTCAGACCTGTCAGTCAGTCTCCAACTCACCCAGCTCATGGGGGTTTCCCTCTGCAGCACAACGTCGAGGATCTGGAGACCCCTCCCCATCTTCTCCTGAGCCCAGGAAATCAAACTCATTGATGGCATCTTCCGAGTCATCTTCCTCATCCTCATCCTCCATTTCAGGCACTAGGGCCTTGGATGGGAGCTAGGTTAGGGGAAGAAGTGGGAAAAGGAGTTGGAGTTCAGAGATCAAACCCAGCTGGTTCCTGGGAAAAGGCAAGCCATCAGCTCATTTCCCAAAGCCTAGATCTGGAGACTGAAGAGGGCTCTCCTCTATCGCCAGCACTGGGCACTCTCATCTCTTCTCAGCTTTGCTGAGCCCCTCCCTAGCACATGGCTCTCAGGAAGTCATATGATACAAGCCCTGGGGATAGACAGAGACACACAATTGCAAGGGGATGAACAGATTTCCACTCTGGGCATAAAACTATCAGTGATAATACACCCTTGTCACACAGCTGTGTGCTTGAGCAAGAACTAGTGGTTCACAGAAGGAGTTTACAAACATGGCTTAATTTTAATCTACATTCCTGTGAACAGTGACCCAAACTACTGTCCTTCTTCCTATCCTATATGTGTAGGAATAAGCTATACAGAATGAAGCCCATTACCCCAGGCCCCCAAATTCAAACTGGGCCCCAAATGGGCAGCACCAACAGACTGTGGAGCCCCAGGACACAGCTGATTCTCCAAGGTGGTCATCCAGAGGGTTTGAATCTAGAACAAACAATTCTCAGGCATCTACACCAGGGAGTCCACAGGGCATGGGGGACAAGACAGTGAAATGCACAGGCCTCTTGGTATACAACAGTGAGGGGGAAGATGGAGGTGACGCTCATGCCTGATTTAGTACTCAGAAGGTGAGCAAGGCAGAAGGTGGACAAGAGTTCTACACTAGCCTCAATTGCAGTATAAAACTCTGCCTCAAAAGGAAACAAAAAGGCTGGGATGAAGCTCGGGCACAGAGTGGTTGCCTGGCATATGTGAGACCATGAGTTTGAGCATCAGAACCACAGAACACAAAAACAAAATAAAGTGAAGAATCATTTCTTCTGTGAGGCCTGGTTCCTAGAAAAAAGCATCATGAGGCTGGGGAGACAGCTCAGTTGATTGCCTGCCAAACAAGCCTCAGGTCCAAGTTCCATCCCCAGTGCCCAGATAAAAAGACAGGCATAGCAGTGGGTACTTGCAATGCAGTGCTGGGGAGAGGAGACAGCGTTCCTGAGGCTTGCTAGTCAGCCAGCCTGGAGGCTTATCAGCAAGTTCAGGCCCATTGAGAGACCTGTCTCAATAACACAAGCTAGACGTGGTGGTACAAGCCTTCAATCACAGCACTCGGAAGACAAAGGCAGGAGGATCTGTAAGTTCCAGGCCATCCTGGTCATAAGCTCCAGGACAGCCAGGACTTCACAGAGAAACTGTGTCAAAAAAAAAAAACAACCCAAAAAAACAAACTGTGATGGCTGTTCTTGTTGTCAACTGACTACATCTGGAATTACCTAAAACCCAAGCAGCTGGGCACACCTGTGAGAGATTTTCTTAATTAAATCATCTGAAGTAGGAAGATCTGCTGTAGGAAGGCGGCTTGTTCGTCTCAGCTGCCCAAAACCAAAATAATCACACAGAAACTATATTATTTAAATCACTGTTTGGCCATTAGTTCTAGCTTCTTATTGGCTAACTCTTACATATTAATTTAACACATTTCCATTAATCTGTGTATCGCCACGTGGTTGTGGCTTACAGGCTAAAGTTCCGGTATCTGTCTCTGGTGGGCCTACATGGCTTCTCTCTGACTGCACCCTTCTTTCTTCAAGCATTCAGTTTAGTTTTCCCTGCCTACCTAAGTTCTGCCCTATCATGGGCTCAAGGCAGTTTTCTTTATTCATTAATGGTAATCACAGCATACAAAGGGGAATCCCACATCAAAGATCCACTTTGAATTTGGATCTTTTGAGGTGGGAAGATCCACCTTTAAATCTAGACCACACCTGCTGGTGCCTATATATATCTCAAGCTGGCTATACATTTATTCTATCAGTTCTGATCCTCTAGAGAATTCTGACTAATACACAAATAAATAAAATACCAAAAATGGAAATAAACAAATTCAAAATGTCACAAGGTAGACAAGCTCTTGAGGAAGTAGACCTCCATATGAAGCATACAAATATTCCCCCTCTTTCTTTTTTTCTCTCTCTCTTATACACATATAAAAGAAAAGACAATCCCAAGTGGGGGTAGGGAAGAACAGAACATTCTAACATCTAAACCAGGAAGCCAAGTTAAGAGTGCCCACATCAAAGAATCACTTTAGCCTTTTGCCTCCTCCAGGGTTCCAGGTCTATCATCTACTCCATCTGGACAGGACCCTGTGTCATGCCAGGGACCCTAGGGATAGAGTGGGAGCCAAGCCCCTCCCACCATCACCTCAAGAGGTTGTCAGGGTCCAGATAAGGGAACCCAGGAGCTCTAGAAGCTGACAAAACACATTCCCTGTAGCCCCAGGAGACCCAAGGCAAGATAAAGGGTGCTTAGACTAAGTATGGAAGAGCCGCAGAAGCCACATCTGGGAAAGTGGGGTTCAGGGAAAGCTGAGACTTTTCCCACAGCTGGTGTCTCTGCCTCCACCTTAGTATATCCTGCAGGTGGCCATCTACAAAGCCACTACTGCTCCACTTGTGGTCTTGTCTTGCGTGGCTTTGTAGATGGCCACCTGCAGGGAAGGCCCGGGGCAGAGGCTAGGATAGCAGTGGAAGACTCACCCTCACACGCTGCTTCTTGTGTTGAACACTGTCTAGCTCATCATCCTCATCACTGTCCTCATCCTCGCAGTTCTGCAGGAAGGGGATCTGCTCCAGTACTGAGCCACCCAGGCGCTCCTTGCCATCTTTGCCTGCTGCGTTTCTGCCAAGAAAGGGAAACAAACAGAGGGATGTCAGTCCTGTCAGGTGACAAGAGGCCAGAGATAAGATCCCAGACATAGCTGAACTCCTAAGCCCCAAGAAGCCTTGGCTTTGAGCATGCACAGCCTCTTATTCAGCCTCTGTTGTGCATTATTATCCCTGGGGTCCTTGTACAGACCTAAAGCTATGCCTCCCACCCACTGAATTCCAACTGTAATTGACAGAGCACCCCTGCATATGCCTGTCCTACTTCTGGCCAAGTCAGACATGAGCTGGGTAAGAAGACATCGCTGCCCAGTGCCCCTCCTCTAATCAGCCCAAGCAGTAGCCACTCTGCAACACTCAGACTCTTCTAACTCTATACTATCAACTAACATGGACATGGGAGAGCCTTGTCCCATCATATAGGTAGCATTCCTTCTCTGCCTCCTAGCTCCCAGGGAAGCCAGACCCCAATACTAAGTGCAGGCAGCATAGACAGACTTGAATGCCATCCCTTCCTTACAGATATCCACCCTTCCCTCTGCTGTCCACTGTTATACCACAGTTGTCAACTGCCAGGACACAGTTACTACTTTCTAAAGCGATCAATTTAGCGTACCCTCTCTGGCCATCCTGGAACACTTTCCTTTGAGGACTTCCTCCTTCCATATCCACCTCTGCCTCCTCTCTGACTACTGCTTCCTCCTTCAGCTCTCCTCACCCATCTCTAGACTTAGGAGCCCTCGGGGTCCACAGTTAGATCCCCCCCAAACATCAGTGTGTTGTAAACTAGAGAAATGTTTAGGGCTCCAAGCTACATGTGGCCTCTTGATGTGTGACACACGGATACTTTAGCCTCAACACAACTGCACAACTGCATCAACTCCTGCTGTCCCCCCTCCTCCACCCAGGTTCCTGACTTCAGAAGGTACCAATCCATTCCTCAGACTTCTTTTCCTCTTCCTCCCCCTAAGTCCTTTACAAGAGCCCATTTCTTACCTGTCCATTGCTAAAGTTCATTAGCTCTGGTCTAGACAATACGGTAAGCCCCCACCTGGCCTTCCTGCTTCCGCAATCTCTCCTCAAAGCAGACTAAGATGTCAGATGATATACCTCTGCTAGAAACAGCTGGCTTCCCACAGCCCTGTGGGTAGGCATTCACTGTTTATCATGGCCTGGGAGGCACTCCGTGATCTGCCTCCTGAGATCTGGCCTCACCACAGACCACAGACCACAAGGCTCATGTGTTTACTGCAGCAGCCATGCCACACAGGTCTCCTGCTTCCCACACACATCAAGCCCTTTCTGTCTCAGAATCCGGCTCTCAGTACTTTCCTTGCCTGGAGAATACTCTTTCCTGCTACTCTCTGGCCAAATGCTAACTCCACAAAGTGGTCCTCCCTCCCAGCTACCAAGCAGGGCACTACTTCTGTCACTTTTTTTTCCCCCTGGCCAAGCTGGTCTCCAACCCTCTGGGCTCAAACAATCTCCTGCCTCTGCCTCCTGAGCAGCTGGGACCACAGGGGCATGCCACAGTACCTGGCAATCTCCTGTCACTCTCTTCACATTCTTCATAGCACTTAGCATCACCTAATGATGATGTTACTGCTCCTGATGAATACCAACTACTGATGGGAAGATGAACAAAATGAGCCCCCTAAAACAAGGGTAGAGGCCTCACATGTTTCCCTCTGGAACCAAACCACCCGAGGTCTATCCTCAGCTAGGAAAAAAGGCTGTGTGACAACCTAAAGGGGAAGCCTAGCAATGATGGAGCCCACAACATAATCTAGAAGGGCTGGCAGAATAGCTGGAAACAGCTGACTTACTGCTCAGCCTTCCTCAGGGGGAAGGAAGAATAACATTCCTGCTCAGGGTCTCACCTCTTGATCTGTTCCTCGATCTGTTTTACCAGCAGAGACTCGCCACCACTAAGTCCCCCAGGTCCTGGTGAAGCCCTGGGAGCCCCCTCGATAGGCTCAGTGGCCCCATTGAGTTCCACTGAACGGCCCAGAAGGGAACGTACTCGCTTGGACCGCATGTCCAAGATGGTATCTGTGTAGCCCACCTCTTCCAAGTACCTGTGGAAGCAGAGCCAGGTCAGGAAACACATGCCAGCAGCCTTCCGAGGGGCCACCAAAGAGCAGACGGCAATTTTTCAGAAGCAACCCGAGCAGCAGCCTGGCTTCTGATACTTCTCAATGGAAGCCCTGGTCCCCATGCACGCTGCTATGGCACACGGTGTCCCCAACATGTAGGGGAGAGCCCACGTGCAGGAAAAGCCAGATGTCCATTGATGGACGCTAGGCAGAAGGTGACGAAGGCAGAGAGCCACAGAGAGATGGCTATGATCAGCAGCATAGCGAACATGGTGTATGTACCATGTTCCATGTGATTCCAGGTTTTATAAAAATGGAAAAAAAAAGTGTGAAGGTGTGTGTATGCTTTCATCACACACAGACACACACTTGTGCTTGCTTCTGGGATGCCTAGAAGACAGACATAACTGAGCAACAGTGACCTCTGCAGGGAAGGATCCAGGACACAAGAGTACACTGTTTTTTCCTGCAGTACTGGGGATGGACCCCAGGGCCTTGAGCATGCAAGGCAAGCACTCTACCGCTGCGCTATATCCGCAG
Organism: Dicrostonyx torquatus; assembly: GCA_028555095.1. Taxonomy (NCBI): domain Eukaryota; kingdom Metazoa; phylum Chordata; class Mammalia; order Rodentia; family Cricetidae; genus Dicrostonyx; species Dicrostonyx torquatus. The sequence continues at coordinate 1,060,783 of JAQHUG010000423.1, read as the reverse complement.
CCTGCAAGAGAGCGCTGTGGATTGTTCTACTTACTTCTACACCTGAGCATTTATTACTTCTGCAACTTAAAAAACTGAAGCCAGCTGAGACTGGCCTAAAGGAAAAAGAAAAAGAAGAGAAAAAGATCAAAAAGTCAATCATGGGTATCTGCAGCTTCCAAAGTTAAGGGGCAATACTGCCTCGCTGCTCTGCTAGAGGCCCCTTTGGGTGCCTGTGCCCTCCTTTGCTTGTCTCATCTCTGTAATGCCTGTGTGTGGCCCAGACTCTTATCTCCCAGGAGACAAGAGAGGCAGAGAAGCCTGGCAATCTGGAAGGTGAGCTCTAGAGATGACTGCCTGGGAGCCCACTGTAGGTCCTCCATGCATTTATTAAATGGTCTCTGCACCAATGAATCAGGGGCAAGCCAGCAGTTACACAGTACAGACACTGATTGGCTCTCATTATATTTGTTTCACAGCCCTCTGGGGTTATTTGTGCCCACTTATGTTAGCAGTGGTTTACAAAGACTGAGCTGAAGGCAGTCAAGGTCAGCTTCCTGAGGTCTGTCATGAGTCCTAAGCCTCACAATGGATTGGCTCTCGAGACCTTTGGCTTTCCAGAAGGGTGCCTATTACATGGTGGTGATTTCTGTGGTGCTGGGGATGAACTCCAGGGCCTTCTCTGCAGTAAGTAAGGACTCAACCCTTAAGCCACACTCTACCCACGAAATTTTTAACATTACGTAACCTAGGTAATTTATACGGAGGATTTGATAATAAGTCAAAGCATTACAAAGCCTAAAAACAGTAAAAAGGGGAGTTGCGGCTCTTAGCACAGCACAGAGCACTCCATTTGTGACTCAGGGCACCTCTCCAAGTCTTGGGGCTGATGGTGGAGATGCCAAATGTAAAGGGTCACATTTCCTCAGAAATGGGATTATTTACTCCTCAAGTATCCTAAAATGCTAAAATTTTTAAAGTAACAAAAATACTGACTTGGCTGGAGGCTGGTGGCCCACTGATTTAGTTTGGGGCCTCTCTCCTCTCAGGAGGCAGGACAGCTCACCTCTCAGAGGGCAAGCCAATTGGGCTCACCTTCTCTAAGGTCCTGGGTTGAACCCACAGCACCCAGGTACTAATACTACTATAATTTAATTTCACCCTTTGAAGACGAATTTTTCCCAACATTGCTCTTTTAAAAGGAAATGTCAGAGAGGCATGCAGGGTCAAGTTCGGGATGTGGGAAGGTACCCCCTGCTGCAAGCCTTCCCTTTAGTTCCCATCAGCTGATGGGTCATACCAGATCTGGCTGGGTGGGATCCTGATAGTTCATGTCCCAGTGGGGACAGGAAAGACTGTGGATTCCTTGGGTTTATCTTTTGAGCCAAGTATGCTGTGTGTTTCATGCCCCATCCTGTCCCACCCCTCCCCCTCACTCACTGTCGCAGAAGCTGTCGCCCCTCCTTCCACACCAATGGGCTGTTCTCCAGTGTGACCGACTCCACAGGGCCATTGGAGACTAGAGAGAGAAAAAAGGAGGGCATCTCAGTCAGGGCACGGACACTTTCCTGTCACCCTTCCATCCTCTCCCATCAAGTCTGAATCTGCCACCATCACAGGCCTTATCCTCACTTCCTGAGTGTGCTTCACCCACTCTCCCACTCAGAGTGACTCCTCTTTTGGAAATTCTCCTCGCTGCTAGGCTCTTGACTGGCCGCTGCCAACCATCACCACCCCTTATAATAGCAGAGCTGTGCCTCCACATGCATGGCTGGCTGCTGCTTTCTTATGCAAGGAGTGGGCAGTCTGGCTGCACTTCCTGGAGCAGCTCTGAGCACCTATGAGCCTGCCTTCCATGCTACAGCTTTCACCTCTCACAATGAGGTGAGGCTGGCTGGGAAACCTGTTCTGTGAATTGCTCATCAGGTATCCACTGGGCATCTATAAGGCTGTGCTACATGCCTGGGCCACACCAATCAAGAGCTTATTATCTCGGTAGGAGAAGCATGGTAATAGCTGGTGACCTTTCTTAACCCTGCAGGCAAGGCCTTTACAGAGCCCTGGACCAAGCTCCCAGCATCACCAGCACAGTCAAGCATGCTGGTGCCCTTGCCACAGGGTCTACCTACACTGACTAAGTACTAGTGCCTCACCTGAAAACATCCCCTTACTTCCATGGGCATCTGATCCCTCCTTCCAGAAGCTTAAGCCATCAGTGCCCACAGAACAGAACCACATCTATTCTGCTCTCTTGTGTGCCCCTATTCTGTGACAGGAAGCCAGCACATCACATATCAAATTTTGAGGGTAAATGACTGAATGACAGCCCAGTGCAAACACCAGCTCTTCGATAATGGCCTTCCTACGCTTTCCACAGCATGCCACAATTAGTCCCACTCACTCTCCTAATAGGAGGAGGCAGAAGCTGCTGGGGCACCCATAATGTCCCTGAGGACAGCAGGATGGCAGACAACTAGGGCTGGACACAGTGTCTGACACAGGACTGATAGGGAGAGACACCAAGAATATAGCTAAACCCCACTGCAACCCTATGACCACTGTTGCTTTTCATGGAGCAAAGTAAGAAAGCGCAGGCTATCTGCAACTTCTCTATGCCAAGCAGCTGCTGTGCCAGGGGGTGGACAAGGGAGGATGCAAGGGCGGGTACCTTGTTCTGACAGATCTGCCTTCTTCTCCCCCTGATTCAGGTCTGTCCCGAACTTCAGTTTATGATACTTGGCCCTAAAAGAGAAAATAACAAATGAGTAGAGAAGAGCAGATAGGGCAAGAGACCACCTCAGAAAGCCCAAGTTCCAGGGCATCCTTCATTCACACCCTGCCCCACAGGCACCAGCTCTAAGATTTTCAGTTACCCTCCTCCTGAAGCCTCAGTTCCTTCCCAGAATCATGGCCAGCAACACCATCAGACTATGGCAAGAATAAGCAAGGTAGCAGCTGTTCAGAATTGGTGCACACAGTAGGTTTGCTATAGCCCTAATGCTGCTTCTGGCATCTAAATCCCACCCACTACAATCTGCTTCACCCCCTCCTAGGGATGATGGGAAGAGGAAGGTGGAGAAATTTCCTTTGCTGGCAGGAGTGAGCTAGTAGCCTGCCACCCTATCTGAAACAGTGACCTCTCTGGCAGGGGCAGGGCTCACCTCTCCTGCTTCAGCGCATACTCCAGCATCTTGATCCGCCGCACCAGGTCTGTCTTTAGATTCTCTTGGCCTTTCCTCTCGCCCTGGAGGAAAGCCACCTGAGCCTGGGACAGAAGAGAAAGGAGGACAGCAGGGGCTAAGGGTCTCTGATGCTGTGTCTCCCTCCCTATTCAGGCATAGCTTCAGCCCCTCCCTTACAGACACCAGGATTCAATAAAAGAGGACAAGCTGAGTCTTCCTTCAGAATCTCTAGGTGTATCACACATAAAAGAGCTCTGTCTATAATCTCAGCACTCGGGAGGCTGAGGCAGAGGGATTGCTATGAGTTCAAGTCCAGTGTGGGCTAAGATAAAACTTTGCCTTTAAAAAAGAAAAGAAAAAAAAAGCTGATGAGCCATTTTTAACCCATGAAGTTCAAACAGGGACAGCCCAGCCTGACTTGACCGTGGCCTTCTGAGGAGTTAGGTCAGGGATGTGTTTGGGGTGTTAAGCACTAACAGCCCTGAATTCCTCCCTCCCTCCATCAGCTACTGTCCCTGTGGTTGCTGGTGGAGGTGGTATCCCACTATTCCTTCAGAGCATCTGTTGCTGGGAGGCGTAGGAAGCTACTTCTGGCACTCAGGGACAAGAGTAGGAGACTGGGCTCAGTTCCTGCTGCAATGCAGAGCAGTTTGATGCTTTATGCTGCCCAGGGCATGAGGAGATAGATGTGCCACAGACATGGCATATGGTTCCTGCCACCCTCTCCTCCCTGACTGCTAGCTGGGCTGCCCTAGTCAACTCCAGTCTGTCAACAGACCATTTAGAGACATTGAGCCAACAGCCTTTGAGACACCCCAATCATGTTCTGGAAGCCCTTCTACCAAAGTCCAGAGCATGGGGCTCTTTCTGGCTTTCCCAGAATGGCTCCACTGTTCTAGCCCAAAGCAGCCTGATTTGCTGCAGACACTAAGTAGTTCATCCAGCCTTCCTCTTTTTTTTTTTTTTTTTTGGTTTTTTGAGACAGGATTCTCTGTGGCTTTGGAGCCTGTCCTGGAACTAGCTCTTGTAGACCAGACTGGCCTCGAACTCACAGAGATCCACCTGCCTCTGCCTCCCGAGTGCTGGGATTAAAGGCGTGCGCCACCACTGCCCAGCCAGCCTTCCTCTTTTAAGAGAATAGAGCACCATGGGCACTGTCCCTCATATGCAGCTCTAATCTGCAATGAGGGTTGCCACACCAGTCCCTGCCTTTGCCTCTCTTCATTTTTCTCTCCCTGTCCACTAATTCAAAATGCCAGCTAGTCAAAGGGACCTAATCCTTGAACAAAGACCCATCAGGGAGAAAGGCTTGGGAGGCCAGGCCTTTGTGGATGGCTGTCTTCCTGCACATCAGTTTTGAAGTGCTTCCAAGGCTCCCCCAAAAGCTCACAGGCTGACCTGCCCAGTTCCTCCAGGCAGTGCTCAAATGCCTACTCAAGCTGCTCATTCTCCTCAAGGCTAGCAGGGTCCTGACCTATCTTCCCTGTCCTTGTGCCCATGCTTGCTATCTTTCACCTCTGTTTTTTACCCAGAGTTAACAGAGGACTGAGGCTGATCAGAAGTTAGGTAAGGGAGCTGCAGGCAGAAGACAGGCAACAGGGCAAGGCAAACTAAAGGTACTCTTAAAAGTACAGCAAGGGTACACTAGAATGTGAACTAGGGTTAGTGAACAAAATGGGAGACAGGTAGTAAACATCATGGTCCACAGAGATGAACATGATGTCTACCAGAAGAGCACAGGGAGGCCACAGAAGAAAGCTATAAACCAGGTGTGTACCAAAGGCATTACAGCTACAATGTGGAGAACCAAGTGTGAATTTAGCAAAGCTCAAAGAGGAGACACCCCAATTAAAAAAAAAAAAAAAACCTGCCACAGAAACCCTGGAACTGGGCTGAGGATATCAGAGTGCTGGCCTAGCATGCATGAAGCCCTAAATTTGATATCCAGCACCACATAAAATTGAGCATGGTAACATTAATGCCTGTAATCTCAGAAAACACATAAATAAATAAATCCAATAAAAACTTTTTTAAAAACCCAGAAGAACTGAGACTAGCTGAGTAGGGGCCGCACCAGCACCCTCTTGGTCTGCTGTCCTCTTCCCAGTTCCTCTGGTAGAGAAGAGAGGAAGGAGAATCAGGAAGATGTGGCTGAAGTGTCTTAGATCGGTGGAATCCCACCAAGAATGGAAAATGTTGGCACTGGCTTGTCAGTCTCCTACATGAGGGAAGCAGGGGAGCTGAGAGCTAGAAGTGCCACACCCTCCAGCCACAGGGCCCCAACACCCTGAGCTCTGACTTGGGGCTGCTATCTTTCCCAGGCTGTTCCTCTAAGCCAGCATCCCCCTGAAACACAGAGCCACATCTTCCCATCCTCAAGCTCCCATTCAGTATGTGGCCTGGAGCCTATAGTTCACACAGCTCCTGGCAGGGAGAGCTTTCAATAGATCCCAGAGTGCCCAAGAGGCTGAGTGGAGGAGGGAACTGCACACTTTCTCCCTGGAGCCTCATCTACTCTCTCCATTGCAAGAACAACAGGTTCAAGATCTCTCCCCAAGGGCTCCCTTCTCAGAAGCACATAGCAGAGTCCCACAATCAACTATGCAAGAGTACAGACAGTTCTCTGCAGTTTCCTGAATAAAGCAGCCTCTTCTGCTGGTCTAGAAGTTTCTGAGGCCATATCATCTGCTCCTAAGAACTCTGCTCTGAACTCTGGAGTTTCCTGGCCAGTCCCTTTCCCACCTGTGTCCTGGACATTGTATCATAAACAGCCAGGGTCAGCCGGGCGGTGGTGGCGCACGCCTTTAATCCCAGCACTTGGGAGGCAGAGGCAGGCGGATCTTTGTGAGTTCGAGACCAGCCTGGTCTACAAGAGCTAGTTCCAGGACAGGCTCCAAAGCCACAGAGAAACCCTGTCTCGAAAAACCAAAATAAATAAATAAATAAATAAACAGCCAGGGTCAGTATTGGGTACCAATACTGCCCCATCATGAAGGCTCTCATGGAAGTTGCCCTTCAGAAAGTCTGAGTGCTGAATGGAAGAAACGCGAGTGAGAAGGGATGTTGCTTGCCAGACGTGTTGATGTACACCCATTACAAAGAATGGAATTACTCCTGTAACAGTGCAGACCTGTAGTTCCAGCACTCCAGAGGCTGAGACACAAGGATTGTGAGTTTGTGGCTATTATGGCTACAGAATAAGACCTGACTCAAAAATAAAAAAGGGCCAAAGGTGGTCAGTACCAAGTACTTTTAATTCCAGCACTCAGGAGCTAGAGGTGTGTGAGGGAAGTATTTCTGTGAGTTTAAGGCTAGCTCGAACTACATATGAAGTTCTAATACTACCGCAGCCACACAGCAAGACTCTTCCTCAAAAATAAATAAATAAATAAATAGACAGATAGACAAATAAATATTTAAAATGAATAAATGGAAAGAGTTGCATGAGCCAAGGATGATTCAGTGAGTAAAGATGCCAACTGCCAAGTCTGCTGCCTGAGTTCCATCTCAGAAGCCACATGGTCGAAGGAGAAAATCAACTCCTGCGATTTGTCATCTGACCTCCACAATAAACAAACTTAAATTTTAAACTTAAAAATAAAATTTAGCAGGTGAGGTGGTGCATGCCTTTAATCCCAGGACTCAGAGGCAGAGGCAGGCAGATCTCTGTGAATTCAAAACTAGCCTGGTCTACATAGTAAGTTCCAGGAAAGCCAGAGCTACATAGTGAGACACTATCTTGAAGCAAAACACATTCACACAGCATAAACTCAGTCAGTTATCAAAGCCATATCGTGTGTGTGTGTGTGTGTGTGTGTGTATGAATGCATGCATGTATTTAGAAGCACCATTCCTCAGGCACCCTCTACCCTGTTTTTTGAGACAGGACCTCTCATTAGCCTGGAGCTCTTAGCGGGAAGGCCAATGAGTCCCAGGAACCTGCCCATCTCCACTTCTCCAATACCGGATTATAAGTGTGTGTCACCATGCCTGCCTTTTACATGGGTTCTGGAGGATCAAACTCAACTCCTTTGCTCAGCAAGTGCTTTACCAACTGACTGTTTCTTGAGACCTCAAAGATATTTCTGACAGGGTTGGAAAGGTGGAAACAATCCTAAACATCCATTGACAAGGGCCAAAATAAGTAAGCTATGGTATAAATATCCAAGGGCATACTATGCCATTATCAAAATAGAGCACTCTGTGCTAATAGGAAAAGGAAACCTAAATATATGACTTATGGAAAGTCACAAAATGGTATAAGCACATTCCCATTCATTCTGTGCATGTGTACACGTGTACACACACACACAAAACCCCCTAATGTTTGACTTAATGTAACAAAAATATAAAGTGATGATGCTTTTCATGAGTTCCACAAAAGTGCAGGGACAGACACACACCTCTCATTAAGAGGTAGCACCTGTAATCCCAACACTTAGAATGCTGAGGCAGGAGGATGGTAAGTTTTAGTTGAGCTTGGGCTACACAGCAAAGGGACAGGATGTTTGTTATAGTGGATGCTGTCAGTTGTGCCCATGTCAAGTGCTGGAGGTCAAGATTTAGCCCTCACTCTGCTATGATGGCTTGGGTGACCTGCTGAGGCCTCTAAGCTTCCCTGAAGACTTTCCTCACCTGTGCTGAGTATGGGAGAGAGGAAAGATCAGCACTGCCACTCACTGCTGTGATCCGCAGTATTCACCTTCTCAAAACCCCATTCCTCCTCCGCTTGTTAAAAAAGAGAGGAAGGGATACCATTTCCCCTCTCAGAATGCTACAAAAATTAAGTGATAGCATGTATCATAGTACTTAATACAGTGTCCAGCATATAATATGCCCTGGATAAATAGCAGTTGCTGTCATTATTGCTGAGTGAGGTAATGACATTGGCCCTGCCTACATAATGGGGTATTGAGAAGATCTGATGAAATGTGTGCTGGGAAAGAGCCTTAGTTATAGCGTTGGGCACACCATGATGAGCACTTACATAAGGATTTCTCCCCCACCACAGCCTCAGATACCACTAGCTAAGAAAGGGGGGAAATAGGATGTTCTCTTAGTTCATCCCATGGACAAAATTTGAATCAGTCCCTTATTTGGGGCCCTACTTCAATTAGACAGGAACGAGCACTTTGCAAACACAAAAATGGTTTGCCAGAAGCTAAGTACTGACTATTTCTGCTAATAACATCCCAGCCTAGGAACCATTTGACTCCTGGTGGCCCATCCCTGAAGGACTTGAAGTGCTCACCTTTCTGATTCCTGGATCTGAAAGACCACAAGCAGCACCTTGTTCAAGGTCACAGAGCCCAGCCCAACTCCTATTCTGTAAACCATCACCTGGCACATTTCTTCTCCACAAACCATTAAGTCCTGAAAAGGACCTTGCACAAAACACTTCTCTCATGGGGTTCCTCCTCATGCTGCCTTCCCCCAACTCATATCCCGTTCCTTTGTCCATCACAGGTGATCTTGTCTTCACACTGTATATATCCAACAAATGCCTCTCCGGTTCAGGAGAACTACCTAACATCCTCACATCTTCCTACCAGAACCATCACTCTACTCCCTCCAAGACCCAAACTGTCGCTCCCCGCTCTCAAGTTCTCCTAGAGATTCCTAGAGTGAGTAAGTCCTCTGCACGCTCCGTGATTCCACCCAAATTATCCCTTCCCTACATGGTACCCACACATCCCCAAAGTGTCCTTCTTAAACAAGAGGCTACATACTCCATCCTGGGACACTTCCCATAAAGCTTCCTCCCACCCTCAGAAGTTTTCACACAGTCACTTTTCAATTCCTTCAGGCCAGACACTCCCCCAAGGTACCCATCCCAGCTCTCAGACTTTCTCTCTTCACTCCAGGAACCCAGTGGATGTCAAGCATGTGTCGCGCCAAAAGGCACCTCGTCCATCCCACCCTGACAGCATCTGTTTTGGATCCGGATGCGAGGCGTTTACCCCATCCACTTTCTCAGCACCCTGTCCCCGACGACCCCGACTCGCGTCGCTCAGCACCCCTAGGCTTGGGCCCGACGCTCCCACTCGCGGCTCCCTGCCGCCTTGGCCCGGATCAATTCCTTTGGCCGGGCCGAGCCGAGCCGGCGTCCCGCCCAGAGGCCCCGGGGACCGTGCCGCCGGCCCGTAGCCGAGCCCGCCCGCCCCCTCCCGGCCGTCCCGGCGGCCATTGCTCCAAGATGGCGGCGGCGGCGGCGGCGGGTGAGGCGAGGCCGGGCCGGTGAGGGTCGGGGCGGGAGGCGCGAAAGGGCGGCGGCGGCGGCGCTCACCTGCAGCTCGGCGCGTTCGGCCTCCCAGCGGGCCTTTTCGGCTTCGAAGCGTGCCCACTCGTGTTGGATAAAATGCAGGATCCCAGGCAGGCTGAGGGGCTCCGGACCCGCTGTGGGGCCTGGACTGCCTCCACCGCCACCTCCTTTACCTACCGGGCCGGGCCCAGGAGCAGGGCTGGAGGCCGGGGCCGCCGCCGTCGGGTTGGGAGCCGTGCCCGAGCCCAGAGGGCGACAGGAGGAGGCGGCCGAGGCGACCGCGGCGGCCGCTCGCTCCTCCATCATGGAGGCCCCGGGGCCGGCCCGCGCGCCCGTTCTGCCTCGCGCCTGCGCGGACGCGCAGTTTCACACATACACACCCCCACTTCGCGTGCGCGCGCGCTATCGACGAACGAGGGGAGCGGAGGCGAGCACGGGGTTGGGCGCGAACCTCGCCCACCCGGGGTCGACCCAGGTGGTGTGTGCGTTTTGGGTGCTGACGGGGGAGGGGGAAGAGGCTGCCTCGATTTAGGCAAAAGACCTAGAGCCCCTCGCAATTGCACTCCTTGGAGGAGTGAGACAAATGGGACTTCTTTCTTTCTGCCTTCTTTCTCACCAATGTCAGAGCCCTAGCCCGCTCCAGATGCAAACACCACCCCCCATCACTTTCACTCATTAAGAGGAAAAAAAATACACAACCTGGGGTGATTTCGGGAGTGGGATCTGTCCTAAGTCCTGACCAAGTCTGTTGTCATAGCAACCCTTTCCAACCTGGAGGTCTCTTCCAACCCCCTCCCATTTTGCGTATGTGGAGCCCCAAACCTACTATCTTTGCACCAGAAGGAGGTTGCTAAGGTAACCCAAGTCCCTGGTGGTTCTTCTGATCCTGTCCTCATCAGTTACCATAGCAACCTTTCCTCACCTAGTGCTCAGGTAGAAAAGAACTCAGCCCCAAAGACAGTCCTCTAAGAATGCCTCTGTCCCCCCCCCCCAGCCAACCCAGTTGATATTACCATGGTAACCATTGCCCCTTTCCATATGGGAGGTCCATGGACAAACCAACCAGGTGTTTTTATTTAGAAAAGTGCTGCTGTGAGACAATTGCTATGGTTACAGGGCCTGAGCCATTTCCAGGGAGATGAGAAACAGTGAAAGCCATGCCCTGGTTACTATAACAGGGCAATCTCCCACCTTCTAGTGATCCAGAAAGATAGGGGATGTTTTAGGATTATCTCCAAAGGATGCATGTGTCTAGGGAAGAGGTTGTCATGGTAACAGCTACTGTTGGTCACTTCTGTCCTTCCTTGGGACACCACCATGGAAGAGGGATAGTTATAGCTTACAACTAATAACTGATGCACCTTCTACCCACCCACCCCACTCCTGAGACAACTGAAGTTGTGACCCAGCTTATGGACTTCAAACAGAAAAAAGAGTCCTTGACTTCTTTTGTGGGTAGGATGAAATTGCACTTTGTTGCATGGAGATAGCTCATTGGTTGTTTTCTGGTTCCTCTGGCAGCAGAGCAGATGACTCAAGGAGGAGCCACCATCCTTGATCACCCTCAGCCTGAATCCTAGAGAGGTAAGAAGTCACCTTGATATCACGAGAATAACATAGATATTGCCCTTTCTATGTCCTTAAAGGCATTCCTGAATAGACCTCCTTTGTTTGTACCTACCTGGGTGAAAAGGCTCAGGCCAAATCCAAGTGATACACTTTAAAATTTTCACTTGCTGGTATTGATTTGTTCCTTCTATTGCGTGGGTCCTGAAGGTCAAATTCAGGTCAGACTTAGTGTCAGGCACTTTTACCTGCTGGGCCATCACACCAGACTTTATGCACTGTTTTGTCGTTGTTGTTGTTTGGAATTTTTCTGACAGTCTCACGGAGCTCAGACTGGCCTCCAAACTCAAGCAGTGGCCAAGGATGACCTTGAATTTTTAATCCTCTTGCCTCCACCTCCCATGAGCTGGGATGACACACATTTAACACCACTTCTAGCATGTAAAATGTTCAGGGGAAGAAATGGAAAGCCGGGGCTGGAGAGATGGCTCAGAGGTTAAGAGCACTGATTGCTCTTCCAGAGGTCCTGAGTTCAATTCCCAGCAACCACATGGTGGCTCACAACCACCTGTAATGAGATCTGGTGCCCTCTTCTGGCTTGCAGTCATACATGGGAGGAATGTTGTATACATAATAAATAAATAAATCTTAAAAAAAAAAAAAGAAAAGAAATGGAAAGCCAATGGCTTCACTCTCCCTTCCCTGACTTTTCCTAGGCAAGGTCCTGTGTTACTCACTCATGCCCCCTGCTGGCCTCCTGTCTTCTCAGGCCTGCTAAACACAGAGCTCTGAACACAGGTGTTGGATTGGGGTTTGGGCTCAGGGCATAGTTTAGCTGGTAGAGTGCTTATGGCGATGATAGCACATGCCTGTAATCCTAGCCCAACCCTTGGTAGGTAGAGGCATCCTCAGCTCTATGCCTTGTTCAAGGTCAACCTAGCCCACATTAAGCCCCTGTCTTAAAAACAAACAGCCTGGCACAAAGTACTTGGCTAAGTACCCACTTAGTATACTGACTTTACGTGCCATATTCAGCCTTTTGAGCCCTGGAAGAGATGTAGTGAAAGAGTTGGGCCATGTGATTGATTGGAAAAAACAAAACAAAACAAAAAAACTGAGTTAGGTGGACATAGTGGCTTATGTCTATAATCCCAGCAGTCAGATGAGCAAGAGTTTCTTAGTTCAAAGCCAGCCTTCAGTACACAGTGAGATTCCATCTCAACAAAGCAAAACAGTTTATTAGGGTGTTTCAGTTTTTGAGACAAGGTCTTATTGTGTACACCAGGCTGGCCTCAAACTCATAGAGATCCTCTTGTTTCTGCCTCTGGAATGCCAAGATTAAAGGCGAGTGCTACTGTGTCCGCTGGTTTACTGGATTGATGCAGGATTCTCAGACTAACTTCTTGCATCAAATCCCAGGTCCCTCTTCTCTTCTGTGTGACTTTTGAACAAGTGACTTCACCTCTCTGTGCTTTAGTTTCCTCACTTTATTTTTATTTAAATGTACAAGTGTTTTGCCTGTGTGCATGTCTGTGTACTAACGACATACATGCCTGGTACCCATGGAAGCCAGAAAAGGACATCAGAGCCCCTGGCACTGGAGTTACAGACAGTTGTGAGCAGCCTCAAGAGTGCTGGGATTTGAATTCCAGTGCTCTGGAAAAGCAGCTAGTGCTCTTCACTGCTGAACCATCTCTCCAGCCTTGATTTGTGTTTGTTTGATTGTTTTCCCCCCTTCTTCCTTATTGTATTGGGAATGAAACATTTTTATGCTATGCAATTATGCCACTAAAAGCCACACCTCAGCCGGGCGGTGGTGGTGCATGCCTTTAATCCCAGCACTCGGGAGGCAGAGGCAGGCAGATCTCTGTGAGTTTGAGATCAGCCTGGGCTACAAGAGCTAGTTCCAGGACAGGTTCCAAAGCTACAGAGAAACCCTGTCTCAGAAAAACAAAAAACAAACAAACAAAAAAGCCACACCTTAGGGGAGCAGGCTACTTGATGGTGAATTCTAGGCTAGGCTTCTATTGCTAAGTCCCCAGCCCTCTTTAAAATAAAATAAAAAAAAAAAAAAAACAGGGCCTGAGCCCTGGTTGTCCTGGAACTCACTATGTAGACCAGACTGGCTTTGAACTCGTGGGGATCCACCTGCCTCTGCCTGAGTGCTGGGGTAAAGGGCAGCAAGCTGTTGCTTCTTTCTTCCTCCTCCTCCTTTTGGATTTTTGTTTTGTTTTGTTTCTTGAAACAGAAAGTCTCGCTATGTAGCCCATGCTCACCTTGAGCTCTCCATCCTCCTGCTTTTGCTTTCTGAGGGCTGGATTACACAATGTACTACGGCTTTTAAAAACGGTGATCAAATACACATAACATCAAATGGATCATCTTAACCAGTCTTGCACACACAGCTCCGTGGTACATTTACAACTATGTGGTGTCCCACACCTGTAGTAGACTCAACACTGGGAGGTAGCTGCGGAAAGATCAGCTGTCCACTGAGGAAGTCCTGGAGAGCTAGTGCTGCGATCAGATCCAGGAAGAAGGGCTGAGGGTTTGAGGGAGGGGGCTGCTGACAACCTGCACCAGCCTCCCTTTTTATCCTATCTCCCCAGGATGTCCTGGACGTCCCCACTAGGGTCTGACATCGGGCCCCATGCGGCTCACCCGCTGCTGGGCTGCCCTGGCAGCCGCCATCATCCTCAACCTCTTAGTCTTCTTTTACGTGTCGTGGCTACAACACCAACCCAGAAACTCCCGGGCACGGGGCCCCCGCCGGACTCCTGCTACTGGACCCCGTGTAACCGTCCTGATTCGGGAGTTTGAGGCCTTTGACAATGCGGTGCCAGAGCTGGTAGATTCCTTCCTACAGCAGGACCCAGCCCAGCCTGTGGTAGTGGCGGCTGACACACTCCCTTACCCACCCCTGGCCTTGCCTCGCATCCCCAACGTTCGCTTGGCGCTGCTCCAGCCAGCCCTGGACCGGCCAGCCGCAGCCTCGCGCCCAGAGACATACGTAGCCACCGAGTTCGTGGCCTTGGTCCCTGACGGAGTGCGGGCTGAGTCACCAACCCACCTGGAGCGTATGGTGGAGGCGCTCCGAGGAAGCAGCGCGCGCCTGGTAGCCGCCCCGGTCGCCACCGCCAACCCAGCGAGGTGCCTGGCACTGAACGTCAGCCTGCGGGAGTGGACTGCGCGCTACGGTCCAGCACCCGGCGCAATGCGCTGTGACGCCCTGGATGGCGATGCTGTGCTGCTACTGCGCTCCCGCGACCTCTTCAACCTCTCAGTGCCCTTGGCGCGGCCTCTGGCCACCAGCCTCTTCTTGCAGACTGCTCTACGGGGCTGGACAGTGCAGCTACTGGACTTGACCTTCGCCGCCGCGCGACAGCCCCCTCTGGCCACGGCCCACGCGCGCTGGAAGGCAGATCGCGAGGGGCGCTCGCGGAGGGCGGCGCTGCTGCGTGCTCTGGGCATCCGCCTGGTGAGCTGGGAGGGCGGGCGCCTCGAGTGGTTCGGTTGCAGCAAAGAGAGCTCACGCTGCTTCGGGACTGTAGCGGGCGACACACCTTCCTACCTGTATGAGGGCCGCTGGACACCGCCCTGCTGCCTGCGTGCCCTGCGAGAGACTGCACGCTACGTGGTGGGCGTGCTGGAGGCCGCAGGCGTGCGGTACTGGCTGGAGGGCGGCTCGTTGCTGGGTGCAGCACGCCACGGTGACATTATCCCTTGGGACTACGACGTAGACCTGGGCATCTACCTGGAGGACGTGGGCAACTGCGAGCAGCTGCGGGGCGCCGAGGCTGGCTCGGTAGTGGACGAACGTGGCTTCGTGTGGGAGAAGGCAGTGGAGGGCGACTTCTTCCGAGTGCAGTTCAGTGAGAGCAACCACCTGCACGTTGACCTGTGGCCCTTCTACCCCCGCAATGGGGTCATGACGAAGGACACGTGGCTGGACCACCGGCAGGATGTGGAGTTCCCAGAGTACTTCCTGCAGCCGCTAGTCCCCCTGCCCTTTGCCGGCTTCATGGCACAGGCCCCTAACAACTACCGCCGCTTTCTGGAGCTCAAGTTCGGGCCTGGTGTCATCGAGAACCCGGAGTACCCCAACCCTGCACTCTTAAGCTTGACGGGTAACTGAAACCCTGGTGCTCGCATCTGGGGCTAGGGGAGCGGTAGGTAATGTACAGGAAGCAGTTCTCTGCCTTTGGAGGCCCTGTGGATCTGGACAAGCTTATTTGATTGGGCCGTGAGGCTGTGCACTGGAGGAAAAAAAGGTGAACTGCCCAAGGAAGACTTGAGGGAGAACACAGGAAAAGTCCGGCTTTGGCAGGGAGCAGAACCCTGCCGAAGATTGGAGCAACATACATATTCTTGAGCCCTGAGCTAGGGTAAGTGTGGAGACCTCCTACTCCATCCTAGTAATGGAGGAAAGTGATAGCCTTTGATGGAAAAGCCCGGGATCAGAGCCCATCGTCAGGGCTTCACATAGTCTCTGCCCTATTATGTTCCAAGAGCCCTAGGCCCTTGTAAAGTGAGGTCCGGAGGACAGACCAGCCAGCCTCAGTCTACCACACACAACTTAGAAGGCCATGGACCAGTTGCAGTCTTGCTTTTGGCCTGTTTTGTGAATGCCTCCATTGGTGTCTAGAATCCGCAGGATCCTTTGCTGTAGTGTTTGCTTCCTCCACTAGAGGGCGCATCTGCCCTGCCATCATCTCTGGTTTTCTTGGAATGGCTCTGGGTGGTGGGATAGCCCTGGCAACCTCCACTCCTCCTTGAATATGGCACTTTTCTTAGAGAACGCTGCGTGATGTATCTGCTGCTTCTAGCCCCTTCGTGCACCTGGAGAACTAACAGGACTCTGGTTTGCGATCCTGGCTGACATATTATTACCTCTTTCAGTTCTCTGCCTGTTTCCCCACTTGCCCGAGGGGTGAACTTTCGCCATAGCTCACAGTTACGGAGAGCTTACTGGGGCCCAGGCATACACACGAATGGATTCATCCTCACTCCTACTCCCTGAATTGACAGCTGCTATTACATCCATTTTCCAGGCAGGATAACTGAGGCCAAAACGGCAGTTATTTATCCATGACCAAATAGTTTAGGAAGTGGCCAGCCAATAGGAGACTTGAATTCAGGCCATCATTTCAAAGCCCTTTTTATGTCTTGCTCTAGAAATAGTACTCAAGTGGGGCCTTGTGGTAGTTGTTCCATTTAACAGGTTAAAAATAATAACTTTCCTTATTTAATTATACATGTAAATTATGTTCAAACCACTACTACCAATTGTATATTGTTAAATAATGCTTAATTTATATTACTTTAAAATTAAAAAATAAAAGATGCATAGAATAAATAAATAAAAACGGCCGGGCGGTGGTGGTGCACGCCTTTAATCCCAGCACTCGGGAGGCAGAGGCAGGAGGATCTCTGTGAGTTCGAGACCAACCTGGTCTACAAGAGCTAGTTTCAGGATAGGCTCCAAAGCTACAGAGAAACCCTGTCTCGAAAAACCAAAAAAAAAAAAAAAAAGATGCATAGAGCCTTTTGTTTTCTTGCTTTGAGGATTTCCTCCACACGTTTCCTGGTTGTGCCTCTCTCACCCCCCCCATTTATTTTATTGGGGAGAGCAGGGTTTTGAGACAGGGTCTAACTTTGTAACCTAGGCTGGTTTTAAACATTTGATCCTCCTGTCTCCGACTCTGGAGTGCTGGCTGGGATTGGAGGTATGTACCAAAATGTCTGTTCCAATGAAGGATTTTTTGTTGTTGTTCCTTGACCCAAGGTCAAGGATGAATCCCAGGCTTGCTGTGGATCCCAGGCTAGCCTGCAATTTATATAATTATCCTGCCTTAATGTTCCAGGTGCTGGGATTATAGAGATGTGCCCCCACACTCTGGTCCTGATTTAAAAAAAAAAAAAAATCCAGGGAAATAGATCCCAGGTTTATCTAGCCTGCACAGGCCCTAGGCTTGATCACCTGTACCACAGACTAATAATAGCATAATAACTGGTAAAGCACAAGAAGCTGGCCCAGCTGTGTGCATTTGTGATCTCAGCTACTTGGGAGGCTGAGGCTGGAGTATTTCCAGCCCAGGAGTTAAAGGTCAACCCTCAACACAGCAAGACCCCATCTCAACCAAACTAAATGAAACCACCAGAAATGGTGGTTTGTGCTACAACCTCAGCACTCAACTGGTGGAGGCAGGAGGAGCAGGAGTTCAAAGCTATCATCTACTACTTGGAGAATTCTAGCCCAGCCTGGCCTGGCCTACAAGTGACTAAGTGAGGCAAGGCTAGCGGCTCTGGCTCTCTGGAGTTCAAGGTCAGCCTGGTCTACAAAGCTAGTTCCAGGAGAGGCTCCAAAGCAACACTGAGAAATCCTATCTCAAAACAAACAAACATAAACACAAAACAAAACTATTGGGCCAGGCATAGTGGTGCACTCCTTTAGTTCCAGCACTCCAGAGGCAGTAGCAGGAGGATCTCTGAGTCTGAGCCCAGCCTGGTCTACAGAGTGAGTTCCAGAACAGCCAGGGCTACACAGAGAAACACTGTCTCAAAAGACAAAATAAACAAAGACAGAAAAAGGAAGGAAGGAAAAAAGAAAGAAAGAAACAAACAGACAAAGGCAGGCTGAAAAAGCCAGTAAGCAACACTTCTTGGTCTCTTCCCACCTCTTTGTTCCTGTGTGGACCTCCTTCAGTGACAGACTGTGACCTGAGAGTTATCAGATGAAATGAACCCTTTCTCCCCACATTGCTCTGGTCATGGAACTGGTTTGTTTTGTTGTTATTTGTTGGTTTTTGAGACAGGGTTTCTCTGTGTAGTCCTGGCTGTCCTGGAACTCACTCTGTAGACCAGGCTGGCCTCGAACTCAGAGAGCTGACTACCTCTGCCTCCCCAGTACTGGGAGTGTGTCACCACACTTGGCTGGGTAAAGAAACTGTTGAGGGAAACTGTTCTGAGGTCACAACTGAGTGAACCCTCTCCCACACAGTAAGATGATGATGGTGGTGACAGCAAGAAGGTTCAGCAGGTAAAAACTTGCTGCCAAGCCTGACAGCCTGAGTTGGACCCCCAACTCCCACATGTTGAAGAAACATTCATTCCTTCCCCAGGAAATTAATAAAAAAATATGTAAATTTACTACTTAACCAGTTAATTACCAGCCAGAAGAGGAATTATTTCTACATTTTAATAATCTATACATTCAGATCAGACCAACTAAATGTTAGCCTTCCTTGCAGGCAGAAATACTGTTGATCTAAGTCCCACATTGAAGTCACCATTGTAAATACAAGGTCCTCTGTGAGGCACTAACTACCTCTGGATTTTCCAGGAAATGCAACACCCATGTAAAATGAGGGAAGCTTGTGTCAGCTTTCATTAGATACTTGGCCAAGGCCTGCCCATTACATCAGAAAATCTTGTTGCCCACGGCACTTGGCAATTGACTGCCAGAACATTTTCCAACACATCTGGATCTACCAATTTAGTGGGTACCACTATCAAACAACCTCCTAGAGTATCAAGAATGGGTACAGTGGGGTGGAGTGGGGGGAGCACACTTTTACACATTAAAAATTACTAATTTGGGGCTGGAGAGATGTCTCAGTGGTTAAGAGCACTGACTGCTCTTCCAGAGGTCCTGAGTTCAATTCCCAGTACCCACATGGTGGCTCACAGCCATCTGTAATGAGGTCTCATGTCCTCTTCTGGCCTGCAGGCATATGTGCAGACAGAACACTGTGTACAAAAATAAATAAATCTTAAAAAAAGAGACTTTACCTTATTTAAAAAAAAATGACTAACCTTTGGCTGGGACTCTAGTCTGCAATAGAGCTGCAGAGGGTTTGCTTAGCATGCAGAAGGCCTTAGGGTCAACCCCCAGCACTTAAGGAGGTAAAGGCAGAAGAAGCAGTAACTCAAGGGCAACCCCAGCTATATAGAAAATTCCAGGCCAGCCTGGGCTATATGTTGAGTTCTCAGCGAGGTGACAAAGCAAGACCCTGTCTCAAAAAACAAAACAAAACAGGACCTGAAGGAGAGAAATGGGATTTGTCCTTTGACCTCTGCATGCATGCCACATGCACAGAAATCAATAATTAAGTGTAAAAAATTAAAAACTAAGTAACTAGAGTAGGTGATGGGTGGGTAAGTGATGCATGAACTGGGGTGGAGGTTGGGTTAAATATCCTGAGAGAAGACTTTGCTGAAGTGATATTTGAGAAAAGATTCAAAAGAGCTGAAGAAAGATCCAAGTAGAGATTTAGGCCGAAGGTGTTTAGGGGAAGGAACAGCCAGAGATAGGGCTCCGGAGCAAGAGGCAGCCTGGCATGAGCAAGAAATAACTAGTAGGCAAGACTGGGTCAAAGTGCTTGCCACCAAGCCTGAGCTCGACCCCCAGACCACACTTGGCACTATGTAGCTGAGACTGACCTTGAATTTCTGGTCTTCCTGTCTCCACCTTCTGAGTGCTAGGATTACAGTCATGTGACACTGTACCCAGTTTTATGCCACACTGGGGACCAAACCCAGGGCAGTGTATATTCTAGGCAACCTTCCACCAACTGAGCTGCAGCCTTGGCCCTTCATACCTCATACTCAAGCTACCACACACCACATCGAAAAACAAACAAAACAAAACAGCCTCCTGTGCTAGAACAGTTTGAAACCACTGATGTAAAGTTATTGTCCAACCATATCACAGAATTGAGTCTTGGGAATGAACCCATGATCACACACGTGCTAAGCAAGCGGTCTACCATCTGAGATACATCCCCCACCTACGCAGGTCTGCCTGTCTTCTGAGGCATAGGCTGGCCTAGAATTCCTGACCCCTCCAGTACTGGAATTATAGACATGTACTACCATGTGTGTAATACTCCTGAGTTGGGGGGGGTAGGTTGTGGTCAGAGGACAGTTTGCAGGAGTTGGTTCTCTCCTTCATTCTGTGGATCTTGGGGATTGAACTCAGACTATCAGTCTTAGCAGTAAGTACCAGAACCCACTGAACGTTTTCACTGGCCCTAGGTTGTTATTTTGGCCTTAGAAAGATTTTATGTGTGTGGGTGTTTTGCTTATGTGTATGTATGTGCACTGTACGTGTGTGTGGTGTCTCTGGAGGCCATAATAGAGGCAAATCCCTTGGAACTGGATTTACTGGTGTTTGTGAGCTGCACTGTGGGTGCTGGGAACCAAACCCAAGTCCTATACAAGAGCAGCCAGTGTTCTTAATCACTGAGCCATCTCTCCAGTCACACACCCTTCCCCTTCCCCATGGTTTTCGTTTGTTTCATTTTGTTTTGAGACAGAGTCTAACTCTATAGCCAAGGCTGGCCTCAAACTTACAGCAATCTTCCTGGCTCAGTCTTCCAAGTGCTACCATTTCTTTCAGTAGCTCTCCCTTTGTAGCCCTGGGTACCCATATACTGGGGATCCTTCTGCCTCCTACGTGCTGGGATTACAGGCACATGCACTACACCCACCTCTGTTAAAATGCTCTTACACTTTTATTACAACACAATAAGGGTTAGGATATAACAGCATTTAAAAAGCCCAGTTTCATAAGGACCCAACATCAAACTCATTATTAATATTTGTGTATACCACAGGATGGGGCATGGAGTCAGGTATGAACCATAATGATCTTGGGGAGTAACAACCAAAATCATGCTGAAGAGACTCAAGACTCCTTTATCCTAGCCAGGCAGTAGTAGAGCATGCCTTTAAACCCAGCACTTGGGAGTTAGAGGCAGGCCGATCTCTGAGTTTGAGACCAGCCTGGTCTATAAAGTGAGTTCCAGTGACAGCCAGAGCTGTACCACAGAGAAACCCTGTGAAAAACCACACATATTTACACACAAAAAGATTCCTCATAGAACCAAATAGAAGACCTGGATATCAATCTACACACCTTCGAACACATGATCTTTGATAAAGAAGCAAAAAATATCAGATGGAAAAAAGAAAGCATATTTAACAAGTGGTGCTGGCATAACTGGATATGAATGAAAATAGAGCCATATCTATCACCATGCACAAAATTCAAGTCCAAATGGATCAAAGACCTCAACATAAGGTCAGCCACACTGAACCTTATAGAAGAGAAAATGGGAAGTACACTTGAACGCATCGGCACAGGGAACCACTTCCTAAATAGAACCCCAGTAGCACAGACACTGAGAGAAACAATTAATAAATGGGACCTCCTGAAACTGAAAAGCTTCTGTAAAGCAAAGGACACGGTCAACAAGACACAACGACAGCCTACAGAATGGGAAAAGATCTTCACTAACCCCACATCAGACAGAGGGCTGATCTCCAAAATATACAAAGAACTCAAGAAATTGGACACCAAAAGATCACATAATCCAATAAAAAAAAATGGAGTAAAGACCTAAACAGAGAACTCTCAACCGAAGAATCTAAAATGGCTGAAAGACACTTAAGGAAATGCTCAACATCCTTAGTCATCAGAGAAATGCAAATCAAAACAACTCTGAGATTCCATCTTACACCTGTAAGAATGGCCAAGATCAAAAACACTGATGACAACCTATGCTGGAGAGGGTGTTGGGAAAGGGGAACACTTCTGCATTGCTGGTGGGAATGCAAGCTGGTACAACCCCTTTGGATGTCAGTGTGGCGATTTCTCAGAAAATTAGGAAACAACCTTCCTCAAGACCCAATATTACCACTTTTAGGTATATATCCAAAGGATGCTCAATCGTGCCACAAGGACATGTGCTCAACTATGTTCATAGCAGCTTTGTTTGTCATAGACAGAACCTGGAAACAACCTAAATGTCCCTCGATCGAAGAATAGATAAGGAAAATGTGGTACATTTACACAATGGAGTACTACACAGCAGAAAAAAATAACAACAGCTTGAATTTTGCAGAAAAATGGATGGAGCTAGAAAACATTATTTTGAGTGAGGTAACCCAGACCCAGAAAGACAATTATCACATGTACTCACTCATAGGTGGTTTTTAAACATAAAGCAAAGAAAGCCAGCCTACAAACCACAATCCCAGAGAACAATGCGGACACTAAGAGAGACTTACATAGATATAATCTACATGGGAAGTAGAAAGTAGAAAAAGACAAGATCTCCTGAGTAAATTGGGAGTATGGGGACCTTGGGGGAGGATTGAAGAGGGGAGAGGAGAGGTAGGGAGGGGAGCAGAGAAAAATGTAGTGCTCAATAAATATCAAAAAATGTATTTTTAAAAAGATTCCTCCATCCTAAGACCCAGGAAAACGGAATAAATCAAAGAGTGACCTACAACAGAAAGGACAGCAGCAACGTCTAACACACTAGACTACAGAGATCAGGACCCCATTGAAACAGATGCCAGACTGTAGCACAGCTGGGCATGTGGCACACACCTGTAAGCCAGGCACTCAGGAGGCTGAAGCCATAGGATCCAGAACTTCAGGCCAGCCTGGGCTAAATAGGTGAGTAACCGTGAAACACAGCAAGACTCTAAGTGACATAGCAGATTTGGGATTTCTAATAGAAAGAATAAAAGAGCAAATCAAAGTCAGGTGACTGGTCAGTACCTTTAATTCCACCACTGGGGGATGCTAAGGCAGAATTGCTTTGTTTTAGGTCAGTCTGTGATACATAGGAAACCCTACCTCAAAAATCCTAAAACAAGGCCAGGAAGTGGTGGTGCATACCTTTAATCCCAGTATTCGGGAAGCAGAGACAGGTAGGTCTACAGAGTGAGTTCCAGGACAGGCTTGAAAGCTACACAGAGAAACCCTGTCTTGAAAAACCAAGAATGATCTAGGACTTTACAGATGGCCCAGCATTTAAGTGCACTGGCTGCTCTTCCAGATGATTGGGATTCAATTCTGAGTACCCACATGGTGGCTCACAACAATCTGTGATCCAGTTCTAGGGGATCTGTTACCTTCTTTTGGCCTCTACAGACACCAGGAAGCAAAAATAGGAGGATCTCTGCTAATTCAAGACCAGCCAGGACTACATAGAGACCCTGTCTTAGAAGACAGAGAGGAGAGAGAGAGAGAAATAGTGGGAGTAGCAGGAAGTCACAGTGGTATATGAACTTTCTAGAAATTGTACAATAGGTACATCCCTAATGCTGGGGATGAAGCCAACAACCTTGTGCATATTAGATGGCTCTACCACTGAGCCACAGGCCAGTCCCTCACTGGGGGATTGTAGGCAGGGGCTCTACCACTGAGCCACACACCCAAGATTTGTAAGTAGAAGCCAGGCAGTGGTGGCGCACGCCTTTAATCCCAGCACTTGGGAGGCAGAGGCAGGCGGAGCTCTGTGAGTTCGAGACCAGCCTGGACTACAAGAGCTAGTTCCGGGATAGGCTCCAAAGCTACAGAGAAACCCTGTCTCGAAAAAATAAATAAATAAATAAATAAAGATTTGTAAGTAGAACACAGAGAGAAAATTCACTGATTTTTATAAGCACAGGGTCACTCATTTCCCCAAAGGTAATACATTATTCATTTTACGCAAGAGGCTGTAGTACCGCTATCAGCAAGCCAGGATCAATGGTGATTTTAAACAACAAAACGTTAAGTATAGCTGAGTATAGTGGTGCTTGCCTTTAATTCCATCTTTTAGGATGGATCTCTGTGAACAGTCAGTCAGGCGTACACAGTGAGACCTTGCCCCAAGAATATTCAAAAAAAAAAAAAATACTGTAGCTGTGTGGAGATCAAGAGAACTTTGTGAAGCTGGTTCTCTCCCACCTTCACTGGGATCCAGGGACCAAGCTCACATTGTCTGAAACTGAAGTGACAGACGATTATGAACCATCTTGTGGAGTTAGGCCCTCTGGAAGAGCAGCAGCCAGTTCTCTTAACTGCTGAGCCATCTCTCCAGCCCCACTTACGTGTTTAAACTGATTCCTTTATACATAAAGTAATACATGTAAAGAATGCCTTGTCTTCATGATTGCATATGCACCACAGGAGCGCTTGGTACCCATGGAGGTCAGAAGAGGACATTCAATCCCCTAGGGGGTTGAGCCAGCATGTGCCTCCTGCAAGCACAACTGTTGAGCCTTTCCACCCCTTACAGTTGTGAGCTGCCACATGGGTGCTGGAGATGGAACCAGTTCTCTGAAGAGCAGCCAATTCTCTTAAGCCCCCTTTAATATGTATTTTACATAGTATTTGTGTATACACATTGGGATGGTGTGTAGCTTGCAGGAATGTGTTCTGTCCTTTCACCTGGTGGGTCCCAGGGATGGAACTCAGGTTCCTGACTTTTCAACAGGTTCCTACACCTTCTAAACCATCTCACTGGCTACGTGATCACTGGAGTTCAGTGAAGCCTAAACTTGTCTTTGGCATTGAAATGCTTAGTGTGTTTAGTCAAAATATACTTTTAAAATAAATTTATGCGCCGGGCGGTGGTGGCGCACGCCTTTAATCCCAGCACTCAGGAGGCAGAGGCAGGCGGATCGAGACCAGCCTGGTCTACAAGAGCTAATTCCAGGACAGGCTCCAAAGCCACAGAGAAACCCTGTCTCGAAAAACCAAATAAAATAAAATAAAATAATTAAATAAATTTATGCATTGGTGTTTTGCCTGGGGATCCGATTCCCTGGAGCTGGGGTTACAGACAGTTGTGAGTTGCTAGCATCCATAGTGTGCCACTATGTCTAGCTAAAAAAAAATTTTTTGAAGCCGGGTGGTGGTGGCGCACGCCTTTAATCCCAGCACTCAGGAGGCAGAGGCAGGCGGATCGAGACCAGCCTGGTCTACAAGAGCTAGTTCCAGGACAGGCTCCAAAGCCACAGAGAAACCCTGTCTCGAAAAACCAAAAAAAAAAAAAAAAAAATTTTGAGACAGTGTCATAGTCCAGGCTGGCCTTTAGCTCCCAATTCTTCTTCCTGTGTCCTTTCCCAGGTAAGAACCTAGAACCTGCTTTCCAAATGCTAAACTGAAATGCAGCACACCTGGTATTAGTCAGATTCTTAGAACACCTCATCCCATACACTTGACACCATTTTATTGCTAAAAAAAAATGTGCTCTGGAGTGACAATATTTATCTTTGGCTTTCCCTCAGGACTTGTGGGGGAGTGCTTGTTGTCATGGAGGGACTACTTGGGAAGGTCAGAGAACTCACACATGCGCACACACACACCCATGGCCACTACATCACAATACATTTGTCTTCAAAGGATAGAGAACTCTACGCGGTAGACAGGTAGGCTGGATGGCTCTGGGTGACATGAGTGGCAGAGAATGTCATCTCCTTGAGTGGGAACCAGGATTGGGGGAAGATCTGTGGACACATTCATATAAAGCACATATACCCCTGCAAGGAGGCTCCCAATACCCATTCCAGGAAGGAGAAGGGGACCCCTAGAGCTCAAGGACTGTGTAAACAGTCCATCCCTGAAGTCCACACCAGTCTGTTTCTCCAGCCCTCATGATCCCCACTTCCAATATGATGCCACCAAAGCAGAGGATGTCCTGAAATTCACATGACAGACTCCTTTTCACATGTGGCGGCATCCCCGGCAGGTCCCCGGTACTGTTTGAGAAGGGGGTTCCCCTCCTCTGTGGCAAGGGGCAGTGGATTCAGAGACATTTCATTCTTCACCTGGATCAATTCAGGCTCAGAGCTTGGCGTCTTGGTACCATCCACATAACTCTGAAGCAGTCCTGCCCCAAACGCGTCACCTTCCACATTGAGGATGGTACAGGACCTGTCCCTAAAAGGGCGCAAACAGTGACAACGTGAGAGGGAAGGAAGAGGAGGCAGGAGGCCAGGGCCTAGGCGGCCCGTCTTCTTCCACTAGGAAAGCTGTTCTGTGAAACAGGGTCTCTCTACATAACTGTCCCGGAACTCACTATGTAGACCAGGCTGGCTTCAAATGCAGAGATTCTCCTCCCTCTCTCTGCCTCCTGAGTGCTGGAATTTAAAGGCATGCATGCACTGCCACACCTGACATCCTTATTTTTTGAGATGGCATCTCTCACTAAATTGAACATGATAAGTTGGGCAGATTGACTGGCCAGTGAGGATGTGCATGGGTGTTAGGAATGCAAATTTAGGGCCTCCGACTTGTACAGTGCATACTTTACTCTCTTCCCATTGTACAGATGGGGAAATTGAGACAAGAGGATTAAGATCACAAAGTTATGACAGACTGAACTTAAGCTGCATGTCCAAACCTGTCCTAGGAGTCACAGTTGCAAAGTACGATAGCTCATTGCCTTTCTGGGGTTCCTTATGAAACCCCAAAGGTTGGCCAAGCATGGTGGCTTACACATGTATTTCTAGTAGTCTGAAGTCTGAAGCAGAAGGATGATGCGTTTGAGGCTTGCCTGGACTACACAGCAAGTACCAGAGCAGCCAGGGTTACATGATGAGATCCAGTCTCAAACACCCCAAAGCAACCCAAAAAAAAAAAAAAGGCAAGATGGTAAGATGGTTCAGCAGGTGAAAGTGCTTATTGTACAAGACTGGAGGCTTGAGATGGAGCTCCAGAATCCACACAAAACGTGAACGGAGAAAACCAACCATATCATGAAACAGCTCATCCCTTACCATGTACACACAATAATACAAAATAATACATAAATTATTATCATTATTTTTGTTTTGAGGCAAGGTTTCTCTTTGCAGCCTTGGCCATCCTGAAACTCTCTTTAGAACAGGCTGGACTTGAACTCAGAAACTCACCTGCCTCTGCCTCCCAAGTGCTGGGATTAAAGGTGTGCACCACCACCACCAGAACATAAGGATTAGGGTCCTCACATGCTCCCTCTAGACCTGCCTCATGTCTTTCTTCCTGTGCTCAGAAGTCCTTATCCTTTATCCCAGGATACTCCTCAGTCCCGCCCCCCAAACTCCCAAGGCCCCACTCACACTAGCCAGTCGACAGCCAAGATCAAGGAGATGTCCTTAACAGGGAGGCTGACAGCTTCTAAGATGATGGCAAGTGTGAGGACACCCCCTGCAGGGATGCCTGCAGCCCCCACACTGGATGCTGTAGCTGTGACCCTGGGGAGGGAAGAGAATTGAGATAGCTGCATCCACGTGGGAAGGAGGGGGGCGGGGCTCCTGTCACAATTCTGCTGCACTCACAAGATGGTGATGATCTTCACGAAGTCAAGGGACACGCCATTTAGCTGAGCAATGAACACCGCTGCCACACACTGGAACAGTGCCGCCCCATCCATGTTGACCGTGGCACCGATGGGCAGGATGAACCTGCTGATGTGTCTGGCCACGCCATTCTTCTCCTCTACATACTTCATCATCAGAGGCAATGTGGCAGAGCTGATGGAGGGTATCAGGGTGAGCCTGGGCTAGACCCACAGTCGAGCAGAGCCCACTCCCAAGCTGAGGCTGTCACCTACAACTCAGCCCACCCACATCATTGGAAGACCCTGACCACCTGCCCAAACTCCCTTTCCTTCACCATCTCTTCCCAAAGCTGGCACCCAGGATCCTACGAAACAGAGGGATCCTGAACAGTACCTGGAGTATAGCATGCTATGTGTGGGAAGATTAAGGTCTTGCATGCACCCTCTAGACCTGTCTTGTCTCTCTCTGCCTTGTATGCGGAAGGCTGCAAACACCCATAAAAAGCTGCATGTAGTGACACAGGTTTGTAACCTCAGCACCTGGGAGGCTGAGGACCAAGTTTCTTCAAGTTTCTTTGTGTGTGTGTGTGTGAGTGTTTTTTTTTTTTTTCTTTTCTTTTTTTTCTTTCTTTCTCCCTCTCTCTAAGAACAGGGTCTCTCACTATGCAGCTGGAGCTGGCCTGGAACTTGCTTTGTAGACCAGGCTGGCTTCAAATAGAGATCAACCTGCCACTGACTCCCAGGTGGTGGGATTTAAAGCACCGCCACACCCAGCATGGATTCCAAGTTTGCAAGCAGCCTGGGCTAACATAGTGAGACCTTGTCTCATAAAAATAAAGAGGGCTGGAATGTAGATCAGTGGTTAAACACGTGACTAGATCCCCCCCAGATAAGGGTCATGGGTGTGGTTCGCTGTGGAAAGGCTCATCCTTGGCATGCTCAAGGTCATGTTTCAATCCAAAGCACCACAAAAAGAGAAAGGGGTGCTGACTAGGGTAAAGGTGTTTACTGCTAAGCATGACACTCCTGAGTTCACCTAGCATAGGAAAAAGGACCCATTCCTTCAAGTTGTCTTCAGATCTCCACAGATATACAAATACAAGAATAAATGTTTTTGTTGTTTTTTGTTTCAAAAAGGAAGGGGCTGCTAAGGAAATGGCTGTAGTTGTACAAACTTTTTTACATTTTCATGTAAAAAAAAAAACAAACCAACAACAATCACACAGTACAAATGTGTGTGTAGAACCCCCACGGGAGGTAGGGAATCTCAGCAACTTGAAGGCCAGCTAGCTTGAGCACACGGGAAAAATAAAGAGGATATTCTCTGATTACACACACCCACACATATACAACACACACAAGACAAGAAAAAACGGAGAGAAAAAAGACTAAAGAATTCTCTCATTTCTTCCAAGGGCAGTGGAATCCAGGACCCCAAATAGTTGATGAAGGGGTCTGGAGAGGTGGTACAGCAGTTAAGAGCATTGGTTGCTCTTCTAGAAGACTGGGGTTCATTTGCCAACATTCACAAGGCAGCTCACAGCTGTAACTACAGTCCCAGGAGAATCAAACACCCTCTTCTTGCTTCTGCAGGCACCATACCCACTGCAGACATACATGCAGGTAAAATGCTGATACACATAAAACACATCAAATGATCCCAAACACAGTATTGCACAGGTCTTCAAACACTGATACCCTCTCCCAGGCCCCTTGGTTACAGCTGGTAACAGGCCTCACCTAGAAGAGGTCCCAAAAGCTGTGGCCAAAGGAGTCATGATACCCCACAGGAATCGATAGGGGTTCTTGCGGGTAAAGATGAAGTAGATGAGGGGCAGAACCAGGAGCCCGTGGATGGCATGGCCCAGGAGGCAGCACAGGATGTATTTGCCGAGGCGGATGAAGAGTTGGCGGACGTCTTTCATCTCCACAATCTGGCTGGCCACCAGGAACAAGATGCCCACAGGGGCGTACCTGATCATCACAGAGACAGGTTACGGCTGCTGACCACATGACTCACAGCCAAGCCCTGTGCTAGGCACTTCAGCTGACCACATTTCCCAGCCTCTCCCTGAAGTCTGGAGTCACCCAAAGACTGGCTGGAGGGAGATCCAGCTACCTGTAGATGTGCTTTTTCCCTTTGAAAGTAGCACTGCTGTGAGATAAAAGCCTGCCAGAACAGCGACCTTGGACAATGAATGAAGTACTCAGCACTCTGAGTCATTTTCTTTCTGGGCTTGCTTGTTAAAGCAGCTGCTGCCAGAAACACATTCAAAGAACAAAGAGAAAAAGGCCTGACTGGATGATGCTAACTCCCAGGTCTATGTCATTTGCAACATGTCCCAAGCTTTTGATCATGGCTGACTGACAGCCCACTAGGGAGTTCCTATTACAAGCATGTCAGTCACAGCTAGTAGAGCTAACACTGAACATGCGTATAAAACGGACTACAAAGCTGTCATCCCATTTAGGTATTAATTAAGTTATAAGGATCAAAAAAAAACAAGGACAGGGGTTGGAGAAGATGGCTCAGCAGTTAAGGGCACTGGCTGCTTTTCCACAGGATTCAGGTTCGGTTTCCAGAACCCACATGGTGGCTCATAACCATTTGGAACTCCAGTTCCAAGAGATCTGGTGTTCTCTTCTGAATCCCACAGGATCCAAATTCACATGGTGCACATGGTGCACAGATAAATATGCAGGCCAAACAATCACACACATAAAATTCTTAAAAAAAAAAAAAAAAAGTTCGAGGGCTGGAGAGATGGCTCAGTGGTTAAGAGCACTGACTGCTCCTCCAACGGTCCTGAGTTCAATTCCCAGCAACCACATGGTGGCTCACAACCATCTGTAATGAGATCTGGTGCCCTCTTCTGGCCTGCAGACAGACAGAATACTGAGAATACTGTATACATAATAAATTAATCTTAAAAAAAAATTCAAGGACACAAAACCCTGTCTCAAAAAGTAAAGAGGGCTGACTGGTGTGGCTCAGTGGTAGAGCTCCTGCCTAGAACCCCCAGTGAGGCACTGGGGTGTGGCTCAGTGGTAGGGCCCCTGCCTAGAATCCCCCAGTGAATGGCTGGGGGTGTGGCCCAGTGATAGTTCAAAATCCTGTTTTTAGTCTTCATCACAAAATAAAGAAAACACAAGCAGACAAGGCAACTGTACTAACTTACAGAATTGCTACAGGATGAAGTGAGACACTTGCTGGGAGGTATTTGTACACAGTACTACTTTTGGTTCAACAACCATCCCCATCTCCTACAGCAAAGACCCCAAGGTACACTTGCTGCTGGCTAGGCTTCCCAATACCCTCCTGCCTAGCTGCCAAGGCTGACGACTGTCTTCTCGGTCCTTTTTCCATAACACAAAGAAAGACACCAGTCCCCAGTCACCTGTGCAACTATGGAGGGCCAGTTGGCCAAGTCCTAGCCACTCAGACCTGCCCAGAAATTTTATAAGCACAAATGCTTAAATAAATATTTGCCATTGTTTACTCTGAGCACGGGACAGACCAAGCACTGTCCTAAGAACAGTACATGTATTGACTCTATGGTGACCTCTGAAGCAGCTGTCACAGGCCCCACTGTCTACAGAGAAAAAACTGAGGCACAGGGGAGTTTTAACAAGATAGAGCACACAGCTGGGAACGGGCAGCAGCAGAGTAGGAGACCAAGCTGTCTTAGAAACTGTCCTCACCCACATCATCCCTTTGCTACTCCAGCCCAGCAATCTTACTGATCAGAGTGTAGACTTGGCTCAGCAGTAGAGCCCAGAACCCCTTCCCCAGCGGAGGGCTATGGGTGTAGCTCAGTCAAGTGTTGGAATTAAAAGTGTGCACCACCTCTGCCCAGCTTGTTTTATTTTTTTAAGATATTGTCTCACTTGGCTGCTCTGGTACTGGCTAGCCTTGAACCCACAAAGATCAATCTGCTTGACTCTGTCTTCTGAGTACTGAGATTAAAGGCATGTTTCACCATGCCTGGCTAAAATTTTTCTTTTTTTATTCTATGTGTATGAGTGTTCTGCCTGAAGGTATTCCATTCATCATGCACATATCTGGTACCCTAAAATGCCATTAGAGAGGGTCTGATGCCCTGGAGGTAGAGTTACAAATGGTTGTGAGCCACCAAGTAGGTGCTGGAAATCAAACCTGGGTCCTCTGGAAAAGCATCGAGTGTTCTTAATCCCTGAGCCATCGCCATCTCTCCAGCCACTGGAAAGTTACTTTTCTTAAAGATTGATATGTAAGGAGGTTTCGCTTGTGTGTATGTCTGTGCACCACTGGGTACAGTGCCCATGAAGGCACTGGAATTAGAGTCACAGATGTGGATTCTGGGTGCCCAAACTCCGTCTTCTGGAAGAGCTGCCAGCCCTTCACCAGTGAGCACTCTCTCCAGTCCCAGAAAACCTGTTTTATGGGTTTAGTTTTGTTTTAGTTTTTCGAGACAGGGTTTCTCTGTGTATCAGTCCTGGCTGTCCTGGAATTTGCTTTGTATACCAGGCTGGCCTCAAACTCATAGATCCACCTGTCTCTGCCTCCAGAGTGTGTCTAGGTGGTTTTTCTGTTTGTTTGTTTTTGTTGTTGTTGTTTTAAAGTAGCCATCTTGTCTTTTCTCTCAATTTCTCATCTTTAGATCCAGACCAGGTGGGCGGAGTCAATGTGAGACCAGATGGACAAGGCGGGAAACCAGAGGCATCTGCCTGTGGTTTTTGCTTTCATTTCCTGAAGTCATTTAACGAAAACTCAAGTGCAGCACTCCCATCAGTGGCTGCTCACTAGTTAGGAGCCAGGCACAGGAGGTGCTCTTGGCAGTTGTGAGACAAGCTGAGTGAGACCATGACCCCCATCAATCTCTTTTCTTGTGTTTCTATGATTCACCTACACTCTATGACAACAGGGTAAGGCAGGCACTCTTTCAGAGACTTAATTCAAAAGAAGTCATATTGTTACATGGGAGGCTGTGGTATGTGAGTTTGGCTGTCTTCTATCACCTTCTAGTAAGATCAAGAAGGCAAATGTATCAATCCTAGCAGTCACGAAATACAGGATAGTCACCATTTTATAGATGGGGAAACTGAGGCACATTGTGAGGCTTCCCCGTTATCACACAACAGACATGTCCACCCCTTGTGCCCACCACCTACCACATAATCCAGGAGACCAGGACCATGGTGGCATCATTGAAGGAGTTGAAGAAACGAATGAGCAGTTCACCATCAGGCCCCAGCTTCCTCAGGGCCACTCCAAAGACAATAGCGAACACCACCAGGCCCAAGATGTTCATGCTGTCTACCTCACATTCCAGCTGTGGGAAAGGACCAGAGAGCATTAACCATCTACACAGCCACTTGTCTTAGGCCCTGCCAAGGCCCAGGAAACTCGATCAGGGTCACCCAGAGAAAGCGGGGCTGGAACTAACCAGCCCTAGTTATTTTTTATCAGCTTTGCACAAGCTAGACTCATCTGGGAACCCCAAATGAGAAAAAGCCTCTATCAGATTGGCCTGTAGGACAATCTATGCAGCATTTTCTTGATTAATAATTGATGTGGGAGGGACCAGCTCAATGGTAGGTACTGCCACCCCTAGGTATGTGATTCTGGATTCCATAAGAAAGCAGGCTGAGCAAGCCATGGGGAGCAAATCAGTAAGCAGCATTTCTCCTTGGTCCCTGCTTCCATTCCTGCCCTGAGTCCCCTCATGATGGACTGTATAGAGCTAAGGGAAAACAAGCCCTTTCCTTCCCACGTTGCTTTTGGTCACGATGTTTCTCACAATAGAAAGCAAATTAAAAGGGTACTCAAGCAAGACTGGAACTGAGAGGAGGTGTCAGCCGGAAGTAGATGGGGCTGGGATGGAATTTGGATCCCGGTACTCAGATCATAAGGCAGGTGTCCTGCAAACACCCCTAACTCCAGTCCCAAGGGATCAACTCCTTCTGTTGACCTCTGTGCTTAAAAACAACACAGACCAATCAGTCTTTGAAATAAAGTGGGGAGCATTGCTATAGCTCAATGCACCAGGCCTGACTCCAGGAAGAAGCTATATAGTGGAAGGAGAGAACCAACTCCCACAAGTTGTTCTCTGACCTCCACATGAGCACCCTGGTATGTGCCCCCTCACACACACAACTTTTAAAAGCAATAAAAGGTTCTGGAAAGGACCTAGAAATGAGTGTAAATTGAGCATTCAGAGAACAAGAAAAGAAACCTACCCACTCTGGCCAACAGGAAATGAACTAGGCAGAAGTTTCAAGATGAAGCTGAGGAGGTGGAGAAAGTAAACACTCTAGAGGGAAGGGGGACATGAGCACTGGGGATTCTGGGCAATGGAGAGGGTTAGATTTGAACTGTGGACAGGTGAAAGGGAGGATGGGATCAGGTAGGGGAAGAGTGGAACTGGGGGTGTGGCTCTGTATTGGGGGACTGCCTAGCAATTGAGGAGTAAATGATCTTTAGAACCTCGGTAGATATAAGACTATAGAATTTCATAGGGTCTCTTATAATCCAAGCTGGCCTCTGAATTCCATATGTATAAAGAGATAACCCTGAACTTTTGAGCCTCCTGCCCCTACATCCCTAATGTGGAAATCACAGGCATGCACCTCCACTCCTGGTTTACATGGTGCTAGGGACCAAACCCGGGATTGGTCATTCACACTAAACAAACGCTCCACCCACTGAGCTATATTCCCAGCTCCAAGGAAGGCAGACTTTAAATCAAATTTCACACTATGCTTTTTTTGGGGGGTGGGGTGGGGAGAGACTCAAAGCAGCAAAGTGTGGGAGGCAGAATGAAAAGTCACAATACAATGAGACTGTGGTGTAGCCTCCTCAGCCCTTGTCCCGCTCACCTGGACCATGGTTGAGTTGATCTCTCTTTTTGTACAGGGTACAGCTTGCTGTAGACAGGAATGGAAGGATTAGTGCCATGTCAAGGGTCAGCATGGCTCCCCGCTCCCATGCTGGGGACAGCAATGCCTTGCCTTGCTCACCTGGACCATGGCTTCGTAGATCTTGCTTTGTATACAGGGGGCAGCTTGCTGTAGACAGGGTTGGAAGAATTAGTGCCATGTCAAGTGTCAGCATGGCTCCCAGCTACCATACTGGGACAGCAGTGCCTAAAAGCTGCTTCACCAGCCCCTTTTGAGATAGTCTTTTGTAGCCATGCTGGCCTAGAACTCCCTATGTAGCCAAGGATGACTCAAGTGTGTGCCACCATGCCTGGCTTATGCAGGGCTGGCGAAGGAAACCCGGGGCTTCACTCAATAGGACCCCCGACCCTTTGGCTCACCTGGATTTCAGATGTGTTAATGGTTACATATGAGGTGGCATACTGCAGATGGGGTAGGAAAAAAAAAATCATCGTCAATTGTCACCAAAGCTGCCACACACCATCCTGGAAACAAAGCCACAAACTGGGCACGGGCATCCCTCGTTCCTCCCTTCCTTTCTCCTTTCAAAGACAGGGTCTCTTGTGACGCAGGCTGATTCCTAACTCCCTATGTAGCCAAGGATAACCCTGTGCTCCTGACTCCTCCTCACTCACTTCCCAAGTACAAGGATTATAGGTAAGGGCTGTCCTGCCCAGTTTTATTTATTAAGACACTGTTTCCTTGTGTAGTCTGAACTCTCTATCCTTTCCCTTACCTCAGCCTCCTGGAACTAGTATTACAGCCTCCACCAAGCCCTCTCCCACATTCTCACTTCTTTCTTTTTAAAACTTAATTTAGTGTTTAGTGTGTATGTGTGTACCCAACATGTGCATGTCCTCCCCGCCCCTTCCCCCAAGTGTGTTTGGAGGGCAGAGGACAACTGTGTGTCCTGGGAATCAAAACCAGGTTCTCCGGCTCCCACAGCAAGCACTTCCTATCTGCTATCTGTTCTACCTGCTGTCTAGCCAGCAAACCGCCCCCATCTCATTGGGAGTCTCCGTGGCAATCCAACAGCCCCCTTTGGCAAGTAGCTACATGTGTTTTCCTTTTCTCCCCCATCCCCAGTCCCTTAGTACACCCCAGAGGACTCACAGAGCGGAATGCAGCAGACACCAGATTGGAGGGGAAAATATTCCTGTGGAAATAGATGTTGCTGTTAGGTACTGTCGTGGGAAGGTGGGAAGGGGGCAGGCGGGAGAGGGACAGGAATCTCTTGGTCTTGGTTGTTTAAGGAAGTGTCCATGTAGCCCCGGCTGGTCTCAATATGCACCTGAAGCTGACCTTAAACTTCTGATTCTCTTATATCTACTGCCAAAGTACTAGGATTACAATAAAAATTCTAACACACAACCCCACCCTGTGTACAATTTTTTTTTTAGATAATACCTCACCGTGTAACCCTGGCTGGCCTTGAACCCAGAGATCCACCTCCCTCTGCCATTGCACTGGGATTAAAGGTGTATGCCACCATGCCAGGCCATAAACATTTGTTACTGGGGGTAGTCACACGTGTGCCTTCACTGCTCTTGTGTGTGCGGGCATCAGTTTTCTCCATCTGTTGCGTGGGTCTCAGAGATTAAACCCAGGTCATCAGGCTTGGCAACAAAAGTACCTTAAGCCCCTGAGTCACACACTCCCCGCATCCTTTTATTTTATTTTGTTTTTTGTCATAATAGAGATGGAAACCAAGGACCTTTGAACACCCTACCACTGAACTACATTCTCAGCCCTCTTTTTATTTTTTGAGACAGAGTCTTGCTAAGTTACCCAGGCTGGCCTTAAATTGTGTAAACCCAGACTGACTCAAACCTGTAATATTTCAGCCTACAGCAGCTGGAGGGATAAACAGTCCAGCACCACCAACCACCAGGCCAGCACACCTTTCCAGGATGTGGGAGTCTCAACTGGCTCTTCTGGCCCCAGGAAGCTGGTGTTTCAGAACCAAGGGATTGTGGCTTAGAAATAAAATTTAAAAAAACAAAA
>JAQHUG010000423.1:976479-995138 GCA_028555095.1 Dicrostonyx torquatus | reverse complement strand
CCTTAATCTCAGCACTGGGAAGGGAGAGGCAGGTGAGTGCCATGTCCAGCAGAGCTACATAGCAAGGGCATCTCTCAAGCATGTCTAAAGTATGCTTAGGTCTCTCTGCTTTCCTTAGACCAATGAGATGTGTTGTTGACTAACTCATTGATGGAGCAAACGCAAGGCTTCCTAAGGCTCCATGGTTCTCTGGGAAGACAGACAAGGGCTCAGAGGCAGCCAGACCAGGCAGAACCACAGATTTATTGGGGGCTGCACACACGCACACTCACAGCATCACACAACGATGGCACAGTTACTCAGGACATCAAGGTGGCCTCTGCCATCAAAGTAGGGCCCAGAGGCAGTGGGTTGCAGCCTCCTCCCATGCGGTCTAGACCCTGCTGGGTCCTTCCTCTGGGGCAGCTGAGGAAAGGAAGGGGCTGCTGGGGTGGGCCTTGGGCCTGGCAGGGGGTGAGCAGGCAGGTTGGCCCAGCAGGGCCGGGCTGCGCAGAGGCCACCTCACTCCAGGGACTGCAGCATCAGCAGCTGCTTCAGCACCTTCGTCTGGCTGGTCTCTCGGATTTCACCAGCCAGGAACATCTCGTCTACCACTGTGTAAACCTGGGCAAGGAAGGGAGGCCGGGAAAGCAGGAGTGAGGGAATGAAGGGCTGGCTGCTGCAGAAGCCAGCCCTTGGGAGCCAGGCAGATCTCTAATGGCTATAGCCACATCCTCCACTCCATGGCTGCTTCTTGCCCATTTCCCCAAGAGCCTACCTTGTAGAAGTTGAACACCAGGTCCAGTTCACAGACATTGTGGAAATATTCATTTAATACCTGAGAGAGGAAGATGAAGAACAGTGATAAGAGACAGGCACAGACAGGCCTGGCAGACAGCTAACATGGTGGGAAACACTGCTTACTGTACAAAGCTGAGTTCAAACCCCATATCCCATGGTAGGAGGAGAGAACTAACTCTCAAAGCTGTTCTCTGATGTCCATTGTGAGCCGTGGCACATGTATGCCTGCATGCACACACATGCCACAGGCATTATATACACATGATAACAATAAACAAAATATGAAATAAGTAAGGCAAGGAGGCCTGGGGATATAACTGTGTTTGTCTAGCATTCATGAAGACCTGGGTTCCGTCTCCAGCACTGCATAAAACCCACTTGGAGGACCACATCTGTATTCCTAGCATGTGGGAGACAGAGGCAAGAGGATCAGAAATTTAAGGTCCTCTCTAGTGATATAGCAAGTTTGAGATTAGTCATGGCTATATGAGACCCCGTACCCCCCAAAAAGAGGGTGTGTACATGGGAGAGACAGCTCAGTGGTTAAGAGCACAGGTTGCTCTTCTAGAGGACTTAAGTTTGGTTCCCAGCACCCATGTCAAGTGGCTCACAACCACCTGTAACTCCAACACCAGGGGGTCCTTGGGCACGTGCACACATGTCATACTTGTATGCAGACACACACACAAACGAAACAAAACCACAGGTGGTGGAAGAGGCAGCTGTGTTGCCTGTCATCAAGCACTGGGGAAACTAGATCACAAGTCCCGAGCTATCCTGAGCTACATAGTAGTCTCACACAAACAGACCAGTTATCAAAGAGAGCAGACAGAAAATGACAGAAGCAATGAGGATAGGAATATTGGGTGACAGACAAGACAGTGGAAGACCTCAACTGTGACATCAGACAAGGGACCTGCAGGAGGGCTCAGCCGGTGAAGGCACCTGCTGCCAAGCCTGATGTCCACGCCCTGGAGCAGGCTGGAGCACTGCCTCCCACACAGCATCTTCTGACCTCCACATGCACGTACAGGCACACTCACTGACAGCGCTACTCATGTCAAAGGCAAAGTTGGTGGCGGATGGGCAGAGAGGGGAGAAGTTGGCTGCAGTGGATAAGAGAGGTGATGAGGATAAGGTAGAGAGCGGAAGGACAGACCCATGTACACAGTGGGAGGCTGAGGAGAGGTCCAGTGGCCACCCCAGCACTCTGGGGTCCCCTAGGCCGGTACGTGACTGACTCACTTCCACAAAGTTATGGATGGCCTCGAGATAGGCCAGATTGTTATCGTTGACGTCCACGCAGATGCAGAAGTAGAGGCCAGCATAGCGTCGGTAGATGATCTTGAAGTTCCGGAACTGTGGGCAGAAAGCAGTCAGGACTGAGTCTGGCAGAGGGGCCGGATGCCAGCTGTTCCACTGTGTGTGTGACCCCAGGCACCCCTGTTTCTGGCTGGGGGAGGGGCAGTACTGACAGAGCCAGCTTTGGTTCATGGTCCAGCGGAAGGTCATTCCCCCAGGCAATGGGATAGAAATGCCCAGGGTGGGCAGGATTGGGTTTTGGTGGTTCAGAGTGGAGCCCTAATCCTTTTATCCTGGGAGTCGGGGAGGCTTCCTGACAGAGGGAACTGTGAGTTGACAGCTGAAGATGGTCAGGGGAATTTCAGGAACAGAGAACAGACTGTCAAGGAGCCAGGCCAGGTACTGCAAGCAGGCCTGGCAGCTGGGATCCCAGCACTGGGGCTGGGGTAGGTTAGGGGTGAGGCAGGAGGATCACACGTTTAAAGAAACTTTGTGATATGTAGTGAGCCCTATCTCAATACAAAGCAAAGATGAAGTTTCAGGCTTTTTCTTTTTCCTTTAGACAGGCTTTACCATGTAGCCCAGGCTGGACTTGAACTGGCTGTGTAGCTGGACAGGCTTGAACTCATCCTCCTGCTCCACTTCCCAAGTTCAGGAATTACAGAGTGCAGCACTGCAGCTGGCTCAGAGCTGCGGATTCTGAACTGTGAGTAGCGGTGCAAATCTTACGTCCTAGCTACTCAGGAGGCTGAGAGGAAGGAGATCGCTCCAGCCAGGCATTTCAGATCAGCCTGGGCAACACAAACAGACAAACCCAGAAGTTTCTTATTTTGGACTATTTTGGATTTTAGAGTTTCAGGTAATGGAAGCTCAACTGAAACACTGTAAATATTAGAACAATGTCCACAGGGCTCACAAGTTAGACACCTGTGCTAGGGGTAGACTTAATTTTCTGTATTAATTAGCATGTATACTAAATAAAGAGAGATGGGCAGGGGCTGGGGACGTGGCTCAGTGGTAGGGCACCTGCCTGGAATCCTCCAGTGAGGAGGGGCTGGGGGCATGGCTCAGCAGTAGAGCCCCTGCCCAGCATGCAGGATGCCCTGGGTTCTGGTATCAGCACAGTGAAAAGACAAAAGGAGGAGTCATGGTTGACAGGTAGCTATGGATGTGTGCACTAGGATATAGCTCATTTAGGGAAATCCTGGTTCTCTGGGATGTGTGTGGAGCACCACCTGGTGGTAACTGGGGAGACCTGCACATTTTGTGGGTCCTGGAATTTTTATTATTTTCAGCTCAACTCATCCTTTTATTATTTCTCTTATTATTTCTTTCTTTATTATTTTTTGAGCTTCTCTATATAATTCTGGTTGGAACTTTATATACAGAGCAGACTAGCTTCAACATTTTCCTGATCTTTCTGCCTCAGCTTCCCAAGTGTGGGGAAAACTGTCACTTCAGAGGCAAAGTCAGGGCTGGAGGTCAGCCAGGGCTACAGAGTGAGACTTTGTGGATGTTGGGGAACAACTCCTCTATAAAGTGCTCACTATGAAAGAAAAAAGGAGTGGTGGCACATGCTTCAATCCCTGCGCTGGTGAGACTGAGACAGGTAGGTGGCTTGGTAGAGTTTTCTGGCCAGTCAGATTAGACTAATAGGTGAGCCCCAGGCCTCAGATGAGAGATCCCTATCTCAAGACACAAGGAAGGCAGCTCCTGAGGAATATACTCAAGGCTGACCTCTGGCCTCCACACCCTGCCCTGCCATAAACTTGAACACACATGAGAATTCAATGCCTGGGCTACAGCGCAAGGCTAGGGTTACGGGCATGCACAGCAATGCTAGGATTACGGGCATGCAGTGCAGGGCTAGAGTTAGGGTTACGGGCATGCAAAGCAGGGCTAGGGTTAGGGGCATGCACAGCAATGCTAGGTTTGCGGGCATGCAGCATAGGGCTAGGGTTATAGGCATGATGTGCAGGGCTAGGGTAATGGGCATGCGGCACAGGGCTAGGGTTATGGGCATGCACAGCAATGCTAGGGTTACGGGCATGCAGTGTAGGGCTAGGGTTACAGGCATGTACAGCAGTGCTAGGTTTACAGGCATGCAGCGCATGGCTAGGGCTATGGGCATGATGTGCAGGGCTAGGCCTATGGGCATGTAGCGCAGGGCTAGGCTTATGGACATGCAGGACAGGGCTTGGGCTACAGGCATGTAACTTTTTTTTTTTGAGACAGTGTTTATGTAGGCTATCTTTGACTTAAACTCACTATGTAGTTGAGGACAACTTCAATTTCCTTAAACTCTCTGCTTCTCAAGCACTAGGGTACAGGTATATGTTACCACACAATTTATGTAGTTCTGGTTTGAGCTCAGCACTTCGTGCACTGCAGGCAAGCACTTTATCAACTGAACTATATCCTCAACCTTTCCCACCCCCTTTCTTTTTTTCTTTTTCTTTCTTTTTTTCTTTTTTCAGTTTTGAGACAAGGTTTCTGGTTTCAATCTGTAGTTCTGGCTGGCCAGGAACTCTCTATGTAGACCAGGCCAGCCTAGAACTAGAGCTCACAGAGATCTGCCTGTTTCTGTCTCCTCAGTGCTGGGATTAAGGACACAAGCCACAGGCCTAGTACCCACCAAGTTTCTTAAATTCATTGGCCATGTTCCCCTTTGCCATGTAGTGTCACATACTCATAGCTCAGCGATTAAGATGTGGTTGACTTCAAGTGGCAGCTGCTCAATGTTAGCACAGGAACACCGTGGGACATACTCAGCTTCTTTAACAGTCTCAAAATGCAGTGGGGTCCTGAGCTGTCCCTAGACTATGAGGACTTGGAATGAGATGGAGTGGCGATTGGTCTGTGCTTCTTCACTGTCCCAGTGAGTTCCTGAGCCCGGATGTCTCCAACAAACCAGAACTTTCTGTTCTCCTCCCCAGCCTCTCCCTTATTTGTAACTGTCACTCTTTCCTAACACCTCTATGGAATGAGAGCAGACACCTCCCTCCTGCTCTGCACCCCCAACCTATGCTTTTGGGGCAGGGGGGCATGTATCTTGGAAGAACAGGGCTGTCCTGCTGGGAGCTCAAACAGAGCCACCCACCTCTACTGCGATGCTGGCTCATCACTAACATCCCTCTGCTGCCTTTGCACTGATACTACCTTGAGGGTCTCCTGCTTCTGTTCTTGCTCCCTAAGGGGGATACTAATCAGGTGTGGTGGTACAGGCCTGTAATCCCAGCACCATGGAGGCTGAGGCTGCAGATTATGAGTTTCAAGCCAGCATGTGTTCCCTGAAACCATGTGGTGGAGGCAGGAGGACTGCTTCAAGTTCAAAGCAAGCCTAGACCACACAGTGAGTTTCAGGTTACCCTGGGCTACAGAGTGAGTCTCAAAAAGCAAAACCAAGGTAATTCAAACATTTGGAAGGCAGGGGTAGGAGAATTTGAAATTCAAGGCAGCCATTCTCAGCTAGACAGTGACTCTGAGGCAGGCTGGCAGCTCTTGAGGCCTTCTTTTAAAAAACAAACAAACAAGCCGGGCAGTGATGGCACACACCTTTAATCCCAGCACTTGAGAGGCAGAGGCAGGAGGAACTCTGTGAGTTCAAGGCTAGCCTGGTCTAAATGAGCTAGTTTCAGGACAGGCTCCAAAGCTATAGAGAAACCCAGTCTTGAAAAACCAAAAACAAACAAGCAACAGAAAGTCAAACTAAATCTAAACTCTGGCCAGCAGGCAAAGACACTTTCCAAGCTTGGCCCCTGAGGTCTATCCTTGGAGTCTACATCAAGGTAAAAGAAGTAAATGACTCCACAGAGTTGTCTTCTGACCTCCAAACACACGTATTCCATGGCATTCAAGCTCTCCCACAAAAATAAATAAACAACACCCAAACCTATGAGAGATCCTGGAAGCTTCTGCCAACCCATGTCCCACTGCTCAGAAACCCTTTGTGGCTCAGGATCTCAGCCACACTGATTCTCCCGGCAGGCTCATCCTGGAACTCTCCACCTGTGCTTCTGCCTCAGGGCCTCTGCAATGGCTGTTCCCCCAGGGCTTGGAATGCTTGCCGGTCTGAAAACATCTCCTTCTCTCCACTCAGCCCTTTACAGCTTGGCTGAAAAGTCACCTGAACAAAGTTTGTGGGTGTTGAGGACCCAAATTCAAGTCCTCATGCTATGCAACAAGCACTTTACTTACTGAACCATTCCTCCAGCTCCTGAAAAATAAAAAAAACTAAAAGCATGTGGAATGAATTAATAGAGGAGAGGAGATCTAGGCTGTGGTGCTATAGAGGCGGGCAGGAGGCGGAAGTGCCAGGGAAGTAGGAGCTGAAAGAGGAATGGGAAAGGTGTCAGTCACCTCCACAAAGTTGGTATGCTTGGCATCTCTGACGGTGACCACAGCGTGCACCTCCTCGATCAGCTTCTGTTTCTCATCATCATCAAACTGCATGTACCACTTGGCCAGGCGCGTCTTGCCTGCCCGGTTCTGGATGAGGATGAAGCGGATCTAGAGCAAGCAGGGGAGGAAGTGAGAGAGGCAGGAACAAGGCTCAGGGTAGGTACCACCATGTACCCTATAGGGAAGGTGGCGGGGGCCAGGGTCTCCCTGTAGTCTATGGCTGCCTCCCTGGGCCCCACTGGGTCACACCGGACATGGGCTTGATCCATGTCCCTGCAAGCCCTCTTCCATTGAGCAGCTGACCATGTCCCAAGCTTTAGTTTATTTTATATGCATCTTGGAAGCCATTTCCTCAACCTCAGATCAAGTTTCCTAAGATGCCCCATCTTATCAGAGATAGGGGAAGCACCCAGGGCTTTGTGCAAGCCAGGCAGGAACTCTAAGGAACTCTACTGCTGAGCCACACCTCCAGCTCTGCACTGGGGGATTCTAGGCAGGTGTTTTACCACTGAGCCACGCTCCCAGCAGGGGATGATAGGCATTAACACTGAGCAGCAAGTTATTACCCAAGCTCAACAATGGCTAAATAGGTACTCAATAATATGTGTATTAAGCCTTCTTGAAACTGAGGATCACAGTTTACTCTGTATGCTTGGGAGGCAAGTGCTTGCTTTAGCCACCAAGCCATTTCTCCAGCCTACTCACTAAATATAATTCACATGTCAGCTGACTTGATGGCATCCCAGCACCCTGGAGGCAGAGGCTGGAGAATTACTGTAAGTATGAGGCAAGCTTGGTCTATATCCTCAGTTCCAGACTAGCCAAGGCTACATATCAAGACCTGGTCTCAAATTAAAAGACAAAAAACAAAACAAAACAAAACAAACAAAAAACCACACAACAAAACAAAAGTCAGACACCAGAAACTCCAGCCCTTCCAATGTTCTAAGGCTAATTTAGGGTGACCCTTAGTCTCTTCACAGCTGTGCAACTGTTACCACCAATTCTAGTATGTACTTTCCCTCCTCTCATTCTGCCAATAGTGGCCTGGAACTCAAGGTCCTCCTACCTCAGCCTGAAGGTACTAAATTACAGCCCTATCCCGCCCACTTTCGTTCTTTCTAGCCAAATGCTATTCCACTGTATAGATCTACAGCATTTCATTTCTTCATTCTCCATCTGATGGACAACTGGATAGTTTCCACTTCTGGGCTACCGTGAAAAGTGTTCTACAAGTTCCTGTGTGTGTACTCCTTGTTTTGTGGCTGCAAACTTAGGAGCAGGATTGTTAGGCTGTATGGAAACTGTTTATCCTTTCCAGGAAGTGATTCGCTGCTTCCCAAACCATCTGACTTGTTTGTTTGTATGGAGGTTGGAGGATTTTGAGGGTGGCCATTCGCCTCCTCCACCTTGGGCTCCTGGTATTAAACTCAGGTTGTCAGGCCTGTGTGGCAAGCCATTTCAGCCCATGACTGTTTGTGTTTCACTGAATTCTGGAATGGAACCTGGGTTCTCACACCTGCCAGGCAGAGTAAGTGAGCCTTGACATTTAAGTACGGTAACTGCTTGGGGCCTCAGAGTACTGCAGGCAGTAAGTCATGTATGACATCCACCCATGGCTCGGACCCCACACACTCTGTGTTAGCCTGATTTTTTCTGTCTGGCTCAGAAGTTGGTTACTAAGATCCCAAAGCACTAGGTCACCTGTCACAGGGCAATTCTGAAAGCTGATTAAGTCAATCTGTCATTCCAGCTTTTTGGGAGGTGGAGGCAAGAGGATCACAAGTTCAAAACCTGTCTAGGCAACTTGGTGAGACCCTGTCTGAAAATAAAGAGGATGGACTGCAGGAACAGAGAGCTTGCTTACAACGCTCAAGGTCTGGTACTCAATCCCCAGTCCCACAGAAATGAAACAACTGGAAGAGTCAAAGGCACAAGAACTTAGCACAGCGCCCAGTACCCACTGAGTCCTCAGTAAAACTAGTATTCAACCACATAGCTACAAGCATGCATTCCTGAGCTAGAAAAGCATCGTAGTACTATTAGACAGTGGCTATATGCTCATGGGCAGAGCACTTAACTTCCAAAGGCCCCAGATTCCCCTTCTGTGTAAAGGGCATAAACGGGATTCCCTCCTTCATTAGAGTAATGAGCAGGGTAACACCTATAAGAGGTGAATATGCATTGCAAACCATAAAACCCAGTCTCCTAGCAGCATTACAAAGTGTGTTGCCATTTCACTTTCAGAACCTCAAGTCCAAGCCAGATAGTGATGTTCATTTGCAATCGCAGCTACTGTGAAGGCTAAGACAGGGAGGTTGGGAGTTCAAGGGAAGCCTCAGCTAACTGCAAGACCCTATCTCAAAATGAAAAATAAAAAAAGGGGGCTGAGAGATGGCTCAGCAGTTAAAAGCATTGGCTGCACTTCCAGAGGACCTGAGTTTAATTCCCAGCAACCACATGGAGGCTCATAGCCATCTGTAATGA
Organism: Dicrostonyx torquatus; assembly: GCA_028555095.1. Taxonomy (NCBI): domain Eukaryota; kingdom Metazoa; phylum Chordata; class Mammalia; order Rodentia; family Cricetidae; genus Dicrostonyx; species Dicrostonyx torquatus. The sequence goes on along the minus strand of JAQHUG010000423.1, from coordinate 986,168 downwards.
GAGTTGGTACCTCTACTAATGTGCAGTCATTCATAATAAATAAATCTTTTTTTTTTTGGTTTTTCAAGACAGAATTTCTCTGTGGCTTTGGAGCCTGCACTGGAACTAGCTCTTGTAGACCAGGCTAGTCTAAAACTCACAAAGATCCACCTGCCTCTGTCTCCCAAGTGCTGGGATTAAAGGCGTGCGCCACCACTGCATGACAATAAATAAATCTTAAAAAGGAAAAAAAAAGTAAAAAGAAAAAAGGGGCCAGTGAGATGGTTCTGTGGGTACGGGTCTACAAACCTGAAGACCTGAGTTTGATCCCTGAGACCCACATGGTGGAAGGAAAGAACTGCCTCCTGCAGGTTGCTTCTGACCTCCACACACATAATGTAAAATAAATAGAACAGAAGAAAGGGCTGAAGTATAGTTCAGTGTCAGGGTGCTTGACTACCATGCACAAGGCCCTGAGCTTCATCCTCAATAAAACAATAAAAAAAAAAAAAAGAAGAGAGAGTATGAGCAGAGGGAGGAACAGAAAGGAAGGAAGAAGAAAGGAGAGAGAAACCACAAGGTTGGAGATTTAGCTAAGGGCAAAGTACTTATGCAGCATGCCCAAGACCCTAGGTTCAGTCCTCAGCACTGAAGAAAAAAATGAAAAAAGAGAAAATCATGGTTTAAAGTTTCCCTACTGGGAAGCCTGGCTTTGAGCCCTATCTGTCCTACACAGACACGTTCCTGCCCATTTTACAGATGATAAAGCTAAGGCCCAGGGAAAGCAGATATCACAACCAGAAACCAGAGACAGCAGCTCTAAGTCTTTACCCTGAGCCCTGTTTTCTTTAAGGGCCTTCACTCAAATCTATTCGCCTTACCCAACCTAAGCAGAGAAACCGGAACAGGATGTTACATGCTTCTTCTAAGAACTTCTTCTGCTGAGCCAGGGAAATCCAGTTCTGGGCAGCCCAGGGAGGAAAGGGGTGGGAACAGCAGGCAGACTAAGGCAGAGCTAGGCACTGGCCCATGTGGGAAGAGCAGCGGAAAGGCAGGGCTGAGCTGAGCCCTCTGCGTCCTTACCCACCACCAAAAACTTCTTTTGGTTTCCCCCAGTGAGGATCATTCTACCCCCAATCGAAATACAGCCAAGAAGCCCCTTGTCCCTGTATCCATCCACCTCAGGGAGCTTCCCAACCATCTCCCCTGATGTTCCCTGTCACCTCCACCCCCCCCACGCCTCCTGCCCCCTTCCCACCCCATGAAGCTTCTTCCAGCCTTCAGTACAAGCATCCCTTCTCCCTTTTCAAGGCCAGTCTCCCTTGTTACAAAGGTCAAACTGAGTCTCCAAGTCCTCTATTCCTTGGGCGAAGACTCATGTCCTGCTCTGACATCCCCTCACTATTCATCTTATTTCCCAAGTCCCCATCCAAAGAACTTTTAGTTCCAAAAGCCCCATCTGGGAGGTGGAGGTCTCCGCTAAATCCATTGCTCAGCCTTTGCTCCCAACACCAAATGTTACATCTCCAAGCCTATTCTGCACTCCAGACCTCTCCTCTATAGAACTCTGTTCAGCAGCTCCCCATTCTCTTCCAGATCCACTCTCTACTTTCAAAGCCCTCTATCCTTTTGCAGCAACCTAATCCTACTGGAGCCGACTTCCGGTTTCCAGGGTCCTCTTTCTTCCTTCAGAGTGTCTCTCCCCCTGGCCATATCTAACTTGTCCCAACACTCGCGCTTCCTAAAACCAGCTCCTTCTCCATAAAGAAGCCTCCCCCCCCCCACCCCGTAGAGTCTCTAGTTCTTCTCCATCATCCCTTCCTCATCTCCAATGTCTTCTCCCGCCTCTGCAGTTTCAAAATCTCCCCCAAATGACTCCCACCAGGACAGTCCTTCCCCTAGACACCCCTTCCCGTTCGTATCCTCTTGCTTGGAACCCCAAGCACACCCCAGTGTGCAGCATTGAGGGCTCGATCCCCCTTTCCGACCCCAATTCCGAAAGCCTGAGTCCGGCTCGGACCATCCACGGCAAGGGGAAGCTTGTCAGCTCCGAATCAAAACTCCGCAGTCCGTGCGCGGACCTCCCTCAGCCCGTCCCCGGTACGGCGCTCCCCCTCGTTACCATGGCGACCCCTGTGCGGACCCCAAAGGCCCAGGTTCCGCAGAAACTGGGCGGCTCAGGGTCTACTTGCAGTTGTGGGGCCCAGGGTTAAAGATGACTTCCGGCAGGAGAACCCGCCTTCCTCCTCATGCACAGCCCTCTGGGAGTTGTAGTTTAAACGCTTGCGTTGGCGAGTAAGGGTCGCCCGGGTCGAGACGCCTTCCCAGCATACTCTGCGGTTGTCCTTTTCCTATCCAGAAAGCTAGCCTCCAAGTGCATGCCGGGCCTTGTGCATAAAGATCTCTGTATAATGACAATTCTCAAAGGTTAAAAAAATGGGCGAAATGAGGGTTGCATTTCGGGAAATGAGGTACTACTGTTTCCCACCCACCTCCCTATCCCAGAGTTCCCTCCCGAGGGCATGCTGGGAATAGTAGTTTTTCTTTTGAGTTTTAAAAAATTTTATAGTTTCATTCATGTGTAATGTACTTTGATAATATTCCCGCACTATCTTCTATTACTCCCTTCTTTCCCAAATTCCTACTTTCATATCTTTCTTTCCTTCTTTTTCTCTCTCCCCAACCCCGCCCAGAGACGGGGTTTCTCTATATCTCTGGCTGTCCTGGAACTCACTCTGTAAACCAGGCTGGCGTCAGATTTATGGAGCTCCACCTGCCTCTGCACTCCCAAGTGCTGGCTTTAAAAGCGAGCACCAGGGGCTGGAGAGATGGCTCAGAGGTTAAGAGCATTGCCTGCTCTTCCAAAGGTCCTGAGTTCAGTTCCCAGCTCACAACCATCTGTAATGGGGTCTGGTGCACTCTTCTGGCCTGCAGGCATACACAGACAGAATATTGTATACATAATAAATAAATATTAAAAAAAAAAAAAGAAGCACCACCCTCGCCCAGCAAGAATAGTAGTTTAAATAAGGAAACACTGGCCGGGCAGTGTTGGCGCACGCCTTTAATCCTAGCACTCGGGAGACAGAGGCAGGCGGATCTTTGTGAGTTCTAGACCAGCCTGGTCTACAAAAGCTAGTTCCAGCACAGGCTCCAAAGCCACAGAGAAACCCTGTCTCAAAAAACAAAAACAAAAAACAAAAAAAAAAGGAAACACTGTGGACCTAAAAATGTACTTGTCTTTCCATGCTCACGCATTACTCTATTTAAAATAGTTGAGGTTAGGGATATAGCTCTGGCACAATCTTTCTCATACATGTAAATACATATATACATAAAATAAAATTAAGAACCAGGCCAGACACAGTGATTCCACTGAAGTGTATTCCTATGGATTTGAAGCTCTTCTAAGTTATATGGCGACTCTCTGGCTGGCCTGATCTATAGCGTCAGACTTTGTCTCAAAAATCTCAAAAAACAGCAATGGATAAAGACACCTACTGCCAAACCTGACTCTTCAGTCTTCAGAAATCATGGAGGAAGGAGAGAACCGACTCCCTCCATTGTCCTCTGACTTACACACACACACACACACACACACACACACACACACACACACAAAATTTAAAAGATGTGAAGGAAAAGTAAGCAGAAAACAAAAATCCTTTTATGTGAGACTCTTTCTGGATTAAGCGCCCAGACACCAGTGGCAGTGGAAGAGACAAGATGTCACTGGGGGACTGAAACCAGGACAGTCCCTGAAAGGCTTCAGTCCCCAGTACAGTTTGTACTCTCTAACACGCTAAAACCACAGGCAGGACAGACAAGCGCCATTTTGTGTGGCCTGTGTGGCCCTATAGGAGGGCAGCAACCATCGTTTCAGCTATTTCTCCAGGGCACTCTTCCAGACTGCAAGCGAAGTCACGCTTGGCAGATAGGCAGCACGAGCAGTGCTTTGCGCAGATCACTAAATAAACTGATCAATTGGCATCTGTTAATTGGTCTTTTCTATCTTATTCTACTTCACACTCTCTTTACCTTCATAAGACCCATGTACCGATCCTTAAGAAATGGGTAAAAGTATTTTAGTTCTAATGAACTTGAAAAGACTGTTTAAGATGCATGGACCTAATAAAAGTCCTAGTTATCGTCATAAGAGGTCCCATAGCGGAGCCAGCCAGGGTCCTCATGTTGTCCATATACTGTACAAGCAGGAAAGGGGTCTACCCAGCCTCAGAATGTGCATACCATAAGCAGTAACCATTGGTGCCTTCTGTTGGGTTCAACATCAGTAAAGACCACTTCTAGATGTTTAAATGGTAGCTCCCTAGTTTTGTGTTAGCATGAGGCCCTGGGGCCCTGCTTGGGATTATCCCGAGCACATTGCAGATAGTTCTTGTTAGCTTATTGGGTCAGTGTTGGCAACATCAGGACCACCAAATATGTTTGCAACGTTTATTTTTGTTGTCATTTGTTTTCAACACTACCCTAGTTGTTCCAGCTCTCCAATTCTTTCTTTAGGTCAGGCTGGCCTCCCAAGTGCTGGGATCAAAGGTGCTACCACAACCGGCCTCTTGCAACAGTTCTCATAGGGCAGTTTTCCCCAGAGGGGTTGCTGTGCAAGCTTGCCAGACTAGGCTGGGAGCTGGGGGTCTCTGGTTATTATTATTTCTCTATCTTTGGCATTCAGCCAACCCTCCTGATTGCTCCATTATCAGTTTTTTATACATTTAAACGTATTTATTTATCTGGGGGGTGCATGGGCATGCCACAGTGTTCTTGTAGAGGCCAGAAAACAACCTACAAATGTTGATTCTCTCTTCCCTCTGGTTGGTCCTGGGAATTGGACTCGGGTTAACAGGCTTGATGGTAGGGCCTTTACTCACTGGCTCACTGAACCATCGCACTGGCCCGTATCAGTTTTTGTTTGTTTTTCCCCTTTTCTGGCCTATGAGAGGATTTTTTGGGTTAATGAGAGGAGACTTTGGAGCTATGTCCTCATGGACTGGACCTCTTTATGTGAACCTGGTAGTGTATCACTGCCATAGCCAGGGGAGCCCAGACAGCTTCTAGGAGCTGGAGAATTTGGACTCCGTGTTTAACTTCTTTATCCTCTGAGGTAAGCAGTCTCCTTTCTTGATATATTTTTGGTTTGAGTATTCCCCTGTCAGAGGCTTCAGCTCTCCTCAGTAAAAGGCTCCATATCTGCATTGCGGAGCCACTAGTCCTTTAAGTATGGCCATGCGTGTGTTGCAGCTCTGAGGGGAATGGGAGCCAACGAAAACCAAAGTTACACTGCACAATACACCTCATGCAAGAACTTTATTGTGGAAGACCCAAAGGCCGGAGGGAAGCAGCAGGAAGCTGAGCAGGAGACAGGCTTATATAGGGCTTCTTGGGGGCAGAGTTTTCCAGGGTGGAGATTGGTAGATTTCAAGTCCTGAGCGTAGGCCAGGATTGGTGGGCTTTTAAGCTCATGAATTGGTGGATTTTCAAGACCAAGGATTGGTGGGTTTTCAAACTCAGAAGTGAGTTCATAGTTTTCTCCCTCCAGTGAGGAGACACTCCAATAGGTATTTCCTCAGCCAAGTGTCATGTTCTTCATAATTATCTTCTGGGAAAAGGCTTAACTAGTAACATATAAAAAGCATCTCTTTGCCCAGTAAGAAAAGAACAAATATTACAGATTGGTATCCTATGCAGTATGCATTTTATAATCAGAATGGTAATAGTATATAGTATGGCTGAGAATAAAGAGTCAACACTCTGCTTCTCAAGTAAGTTGGTACTTTTGCTGTTCTTCATCCTATGTCCCTGACCTCCTCGACCCCGATCTTTCATGGAAAATTGATGACTTCACAGCTAAAACAGCCTTCCTGCTATCTGTGCAAATTGACACCTGTCTAGTGTAACCAGAGGGAACTTTCTTCCATGGATAAACATATGTCCTGAGTTTTCCCTGGTGGATCAACTACAGAGCTCATAAGATTGACTCTGCAAGGAACCTGACAGTACCTGGTCACCTGAAGGACATACTGTCAGTAGACTTTCCTTTCCTTTGTTTTAACTTTGGCTAAGTGTCCTGAGATAAACTGGGTAGAATGAGTTGACATTACAGTGCATGCCCTCAATAAAAGTGGTTGATATATGAGGCCTGGAGAAATGGCTCAGAAGAGCCCTGACTGCTCTTCCAGAGGACCTGAGTTCAATTCCCAGCAACGACATGGTGGCTCACAAACATCTCTTCTGGCATGTAGGCATACATGCCAGCAGCAATACACTGTATGCATAATAAATAAGTCTTATTTTGTACATCCAGGCTCAACCATACCCTTTTCCCTGGGGTGGGACATAGAGAGCCCACAGGAGTAAATTTATGTTAGCCTTGTTATGGGGTAAGGAAGCATGGGGACTCCCAACTGTACAGGCTGGCATATAGGAACCTCCTCATCAGCAGGGATAGTGAATTACTACTCCTCACATCTCATATGGCAGGGTAGATGCTCACCTCCCCCATCCATGTCTCAAGCAACAGAGGAGATGTTGCAGTCACTCAGAACTCACTGTGTCCTGAGTTGACAGTGGTGCTGTGGACACTATTCAGATCAAGTAGTGTCCTCAAGCCACCACCCAGATCAACTGCCCATGCCCCTTACCCTGGCCTTTGGCCTTTAGTTCTCCTCCTCTTAGCAAAACTAATCCCAAGGCTGAGAGGCCATTACCCGGTCCTCTGGTATCCACCCTGACTCTATAGGAGTCCCAGAGAGTTGCAAATGAATTTAAGGCTGAAAATCAAATAGACAGACTGTCTTCTGGTGGCCAACAGGAGACAGGAATGTAAAATAACCAACAAAAGATGTACCAAGTGTACCAGGGATGGCCTTTAATGAATATCTAGCCCAGCGGAATGCCAACAACAGAATGGCTTGAGAGAACAGAATCACACTTCGTATGAGGGTAACAAAAGAAGACAAATGTCACATCCAGAGAGACAGAAGTAGAATGACCATTGTCAGGGGCTGTAGCATAGAAATGGCCTAGAAACTGACAGTCGTGGTGTTTACACAATGATATAAAGATGCCTTATGCCAGTGAACCGGACACTTCAAAATGGCTAAAATGGGAAGCCACTTAAATATATATATGCACACGTGTGGATGCACACACACATGCTTGGCACACACCCAAATCTTGTTAACAGAAAAGAAAAATCCTGTTCAAGGACATACTGTATATGCCAGTCTCAGGAAAGAAACAGCCCAGTTGGGCCTTCACACCATGGGCTTTACATCTGTGGATGGAACAAAATGTGAATTAAAAGTATTCAGAAACAAGATATGTCCTCAGTGAAGCACAGGCAGTTCCTTAGGCGGCACTGGTGTTGGCATCAGAAGTGATGTGAGTCTGTGGGCAGATGTCTGCTTCTGTGCAGACACTGTAGCACTTCTAACAATGGATTCAGAACATCCAGAAATTTGGGGGCCCTTAATTAATCCACTTTGTAGTTTTGCTTACTATATTGATTTTTTTTTTGAGACTGGGTTTCTCTTTGTAGCCCCTGCTGGTTCAAATGCACATTCCTTCTGACTCTGTTTAATCCGAAACTACAGATTTATGTCACCATGGCTGGCTGTCTTACGGTATTCACTAATTTTTCCCTAGAATGCTTCTCCATTTTCCATATCATTGACAAAGAACCCCCACCCTCCCCACTGTGGTGCCTGGAGAGAGGATAGGTCACTCGCTGGTCACAGACATTTGGACTGGGGGACTTGTCTTAGAACTGTACCCGTTGGAGACTTCACACTGATACTCCCCAGCATCCTCCCTCCTGACTGGATCTATTACGAGTTGACTGTTTTTCTGGGACAGCGTCATTCTGCCATTGAAATACAGGCTCTCGTGATTGAAAAGCCAGCGGATGGAGAGTCCAGAGTTTTCTGGGAGGCAGGTGAGGGTCATAGAACCATCTTCTGTTACTGTGGTATTGTCTGCTTGGAGGGTGGGCTGTGCCACAGGCTCTGTGAAGGAACAGAGGAGGGGATCAAATGATGAAGGTTCATCCTCAGAGCCCCGCCAGCCCTCTCTGGACCATGGACACCTGGTAAGGCATCCAGGGTGGAGAAGTTGAGCCCGAGGCTATAGACAGACATGTATTGCTTCGGATCTGCCACCCACAATCTGTGTGGCCCTAATTCCATCACTGTGCTTCTGAATGTGTCTCTGATTCCACATAATAGGGCACATGGCTTGGTAGTATTGGCACATTCCTTTAATCCCAGCACTAGGGAGGCAGAGGCAGGTGGAGCTCTGAGACGCCTGGTGAGTTCTAGGATAGTCAGGCCTGCACTAAGAAGCTCTGTCTTGAAAAACCATAATAATAATGATAATGATAATAATAATAATAATAATGCACATGACAAATGATCACTGCCATGTCTGTAAGGTGACATATTTAAGGTGACTTAAATATGAACTAGGATTTGATCTTCAGAGGTGGGAGCTTCCTAAAACATCCAAGTCTGTTACTCTGCCTACAGGAGAGAGTCAACTGGGCTGCACAGTTGCCAGAAGAACGTGTGTCCCCATGAACCCCCTCAGAACAGTGGGATTCTCCATACTGAGACTCAGAAGAGATGTCCAGGTGACCTAGCCTAACTGTGACCCTCCATTCAGTGCATGGCTGGTTCCACCTGATATGAGACAAACAGTCAATAAAGCTTTGTCCCCTGTCATCTCTAACAGGAAGTCAAAGTCCAGCCCTGGAAGAAAGATCCCTGGGTCCCCTGGAGATGAGTCTGGCACAGAGATCTGGAGTCAGGACTTTCTTGTGGTCACCTCACTGTGAGAACCCCATGGTTTCTTCAGTCAGGCCCTGCCTGAATCCCAACCATCTTTTTCAGGGCCATGTTCATGGTGAAGCCCCAAGAGTTAGGGCTGAGGGTGACATCCTCAGACTGAGTTAGTTACATAGCACATGCCTTGCTCTCTGGAGGCAGAGTCAGGTGAAGGACTCTGACCTACTGTTGTGTTTCCTCCCCAGTGTGTGTCCTGTACTAAATGCTCAAACGCCAGTGAGGAAACCCATGCAGAAGATGGGCATTGTTGATGCCTGATGGTCCTGTGTGTTTAAATGGAAGGAGCCCCATCCCGGCACCCAGAGGTCACATGATCACTTACTGTATACTTCCAGATGTACATGTGTGAGTTCACTTTGCATTTCTGTGTTGAACGTCAGTAAGGTGTAGAATCCACTGTCAGCCTGGGTGACGTTTCTGATCAGCAGGGATCCACTGTAAAATACTGTTTTCCTACCGCTGTGTTGAGGCATCTTCGATGTTGTGTTATCGGGTGTTAAGTAGCGTGCAACTTCGTAGCTCTTGGTCGGATCTTTCTGTTTGTACCAGTAAAATGCCTGGATGTTCAATGGCATTTTATGCACAAATAGGACGGAGTTTCCACCTTCAGCAACCATGGGGGGCACTAATTCAATAGTGAGTTCGGCAGTGGTGGGTGCATTCCAGCAGGTTAAGAGGAAGGCTAGGAAGAAAGAGAAATATCCATCAATATAGGGACCTTAGCATTTGGTGGAAAGATGAACCCCAGCCTCTGAGCAGGAGTGTTCGTCTCTCGGCCTAGGTGTGTGGTGGGGGCGTACCTCTCCCACTCGGTGCAGGGGCTGTACCTCTCCCACTCGGTGCAGGGGCTGT
>JAQHUG010000423.1:939089-957140 GCA_028555095.1 Dicrostonyx torquatus | reverse complement strand
TCTTGTAGACCAGGCTGGTCTCGAACTCACAGAGATCCGCCTGCCTCTGCCTCCCGAATGCTGGGATTAAAGGCGTGTGCCACCACCGCCCAGCTCCAGAATGTTTTCTACTCAAAGTTGATCACCATTGGCCACTATATTTTGAAGACTGATGCCCCCAACCATCACAGGGTGACTCTCTAAATATCGAGTGTTCGGGGAAAAATTGGACGGTTCAATTCACTAGATACTGCCATGCCTAGCCATCTCAGTTAAACCTGTTTTCATGTGGTTATAGATGAGACCCCACTCCTTCAAGTTGTTCTTCGACCTCTAGATTGCTGTTGTGGCATCCACGAGACCATACACACAAGAAGAGGGTGGACATGCCTGCTCCTAGACAACCACCCACACTCACCTACACCCACACCCCTCTGAACACTCTCATTATCTCATTATCTCCAACATGAGGTGTTTATAAGTAAATTGTAGATTCCAGTCGGACCTGAGACATTCTTTTATTCACCACCATTTAAGCCTTTTGCAGGCAGCTTGCCTTCCAAAAAGAGCAGACTGGTCCTGTCTCCACACTGGCCTGCTTCTAGCGAACTGGAAGACAGCCTGCAAGGGCAGCTCGAAGATGCAGTGAGGAGCTGACCAAAGCCACAAAAGAAACTGTGTGTTTGTTGTTGCTTTTAAAGGGTCTGTAAGTGAAGGCCCAGAGACTCCAGAGGATGCAGTCAGTGAAGGCATCGTCTCCACCAAAGGCTGTGAGTGTGAGCAGGGCTCTAAGGACAGTGAGGGGCGAACCATGCAGACACCTGAGGAAATGATACTCAGGGGAGCCAAGGAAATGGAGGCCATCTCACTTTCCACCACATGTGGAGCAGGCACACCCTCACCAGTCCAACTAGGCTGGGGGTTGGCTGAGCTGTTCAGGACAAAGGTCAGTATCTTCCATTCTAGCCCCAGTTTTAACCTGCTGGAACCTGCCTGCTACTGCATAGATCGCCATTGATGTAGCGCCCCAGAATGCTGCTGGAGGGGAAAATGTTCTCCTTGTTCATAATCTTCCAGAGACCCCTGGAGCCTTTTCCTGGTATAAACTGCCACTCCAGCTAAGATCTTTGAAATCGGGCAATATGTCACAGCCACTAATCAAGTAGGCTGGGGAGTGTATAAAGTGACAGAGAGGCACCGTACACCTGTGGGTCCCAGATGCTATGGAAGATCACCACAACAGACCATAGATATTACACCCTATGAAACTTCCGTACGTACCTTACAAATGAAGAATATTTGTGAATCTTCATGTACACAGTAAGTTACGCTGTGACCTCTGGCTACTGGTGGGGTTGATACCACTGTATACACACACATGTACATAAAGCACAGATTGTGACTCCCTGCATTGTGTCCCCACATTGTCGTCTGGGAATTTAGTGCAAGACATGTGTTGTAGAATATTATTGTGTTATCTTGCACAAGACTCTTTTTTGCAAGCCTGGTGGTGGTGGCCACAGGGGCAGTGCATGCTTTTAATCCCAGGACTAGGGAGGCAGAGGCAGGGGAATCTCTGAGTTTGAGGCCAGTCTGGTCTATATAGTAAGCTCCAGGACAGCCAGGGCTACACTTTTACTGTTGTAAAAGGAGGCTGTGCTTTGTTTTTCCAGACCTGAATAATCAAACAGAAACTATATTAATTATAATACTGTTTGGCTAATGGCTCAGGTATATTCTTAGCTAGCTCTTACCTCTTAAATTAACCCATTTCTATTAATCTGTGTGTCGCCACAAGGCTGTAAAGTTCTGGTGTCCTCCTTCGGCTGGTACATGGTGTCTCTCTGACTCCACCTTCTTTCTCCCTGCATTCAGTGTAGTTTTCCTGCCTAGCTCTATTCTGCCCTGCCATACGCCAAAGCAGGTTTTGGAAATAAAACACATTCATAGCACACAGAGTAGAATTCCACATCACCCTGTCTCTAAAAATAAAACAAAACAAACAAAAAACATTCTTTTTCCAAGTAACTTTTTGTTTGCTAGCTTGCTTGTTGTTTTTAAGGTGTGGTAGAAATGTAACATTTTCTGCAATAAATTATCCATTGTGAAGCAGGGACATGTGAAGTGTGTTCATATTGTTGCATGACCATCACCATCGTCCATTACCTTTGTGGACCTGTTCCCTTCCCTCCAACCCTTCATCCCCCACCCCGTAAGTGCCACTCTACTTCTGTATCTACACAGGACAAAACAGGAACTGTGACTGTTCATGGTCAATACTCTCTTACAGAAATACAATTCATGTGGGCATGCTCATTTTGTTACTTCCAATTCTGTAGATTTTGATTATTAGCTTAATAACTTTATGTAGAATCTTTAGGAATTTTTAGTTAAAATGTTATCTGCAGACATTCTCTTGCCTTACAATTGCACATGTTTTGTTTCTTTGTCTTGTCTAAGTGTTCTTTATAGAACACTTAAGGGAATATTGAACAGAAGTGGCCACAACAGCATCCTTGTGTTGATCCTGGTCTTAGGTAAAGTTGTCAGTGTCCCCACTGAGTACTGAGATGGTAGTGGTTTCTCAGTGCTCTTCTACTTCACTGACCTATCTTCTATCCCTAGGTTGTCTGTTTGCACCAAAAAAATTGTTCACTTTTGTCAAATGTCTTTATTGATTCAGTCTTCTGAGCTATTCATGGAATCAGTTTTGTTTCTTAATGCTTCCATCTCTGTAGGTTCTGGACTTCTAGAAATTTGTCTGTTTCATCTAAGTCATTCTACAGTTCATACGTAACTATTGTGTATTCATGATACTCCTAGTATTTTAAGAATGGCTAGTAAGGCCTCAAATTTCATTTCCATTGTTAGTAACAATAAGTTCTCTGCCCCTGTTGAGGAATATTATTTTAAGGTGTGTTACTTTTGTTTATACTGTGAAACATGTGTGTAAAGATGTGTTGATTTTCCTTATGCTGAATTTGTTTAACTCTGTGAAGCTGTGATTCTTTGCTGTCTAAAACACCTAGGTGTCTAATAAAGAGGTGAACAGCCAGTAGCAAGGTAGGAGCAATGATAGTCAGGGCTGGCAGAGAGAATAAATAGGAGAAATGAGGAGGATCTGGGGATGAGAGATGAAGGAGGAGAACCTCAGGGGTCAGACACCCAGTCACCCAGCTACACAGCCAGACATGGAGTAAGAAAAAAAAATGTATACAGGAATAGAGAATGATAAAAGTCCCAAGGCCAAAGATAGATGAGATAATTTTTAAAAAGTGGGCAAGAAACAGGTCAAGCTAAGGCTGCCATTCCTAACTAAGAATAAGCCTCTATGTGTGATTTATTTGGGAGCTGGGTGGTGGGCCCCTCAAAAAAAAAGAGTAAAACATTACACAACATTATAGCACCCAACATGGGGCTCAAATATCCATCTAGGGCCTGAGAAAACAGGAAAAAAAAAAGATATGGTCAAAATCTGAGTGCTTAGGCAGGGGCTTGAGTAGTTGGTAACTTCATGGAAGGAAGCTGTAGTAGTTGCCAAGGTTATGCACCTGGGCTTTTTGGTGATTTTCCTTTGTTTGGAGACTCTTTTCACAGTTGGGGTTTGGAAACAGAGAGAAATGGGGCTTTCTGGATCATGCAGGGGTAAACCAGGGGCTCCAACAGAACAAGTAATAGTACTTTTTTAAAACAAAGTTAATCTGAGTAAAGATTGTCAATATTGAGAATGATTTTTGAAGGACTAACCCTAGGTGCATTGATTTTTCTCTGTTTTTTTCTTCTGTTTTTAATCATCTTTCTTCTGTTCTTTATCTCTGCCTCCCACTAGCTTTTATTGTGAAGTTAGAGGTGGGGTTTTTGTTGTGTTGTTCTTTTATGTAGCCTAAACTAGTCTCAAACTTGAAATCCTCCTTTCTCAGCCTCCTGAAGGCTGAAATTCTAGTTCACACTCCCATATCCTGTTCCTCCCCTGGATTTTGATTTAGTTTGTCCTTAATTCCTTCTTCATTCTATATTTTTATTGCATTAAGTTATATTGCTGATTTGAAATTTTATTTTTTTAAGTGCAAATCTTTATAGTTGAAAGTGCTTTCAGTACTTGCTTGTGATTCTTATCTTGTTTGACCCTAAGATTCCTAACCCCATGTTGGCATACAAAAGAGTTCCACAATAGCCTGGAATGGAATACAACAAAGGTTTATTTACCTGGGGATAAGCTCACAGAAAGGGTAGTGATCTGCAGTCCTCTGTGTGTTCTGGGAACTGGAACTGAATCCAGCAGCCAAGAGGCTTCTGCACGTTTTTTGCCCGCATTTATTGTACATGAGACCATGTCCAAAGTGGGCCAGTATCTTTGTAAGTCAATTAAATATAGCAGGGGTGCAACCCTATCACTCAATGGGAACTGCTGTTGTGGAACATCACCCAGAGAGTCACAGGATTCTATACCCTGTGAATGAAACTTCCATAATGTCTTTAACATTCTCTCTCCCCTTTCTAAGATTTATTTATTATGTATACAGTGTTCTGATTGCATGTGTGCCTGCAGGACAGAAGAGGGCACCAGATCTCATTACAGATGGTTGTGAGCCTCCTTATGGTTGCTAGGAATTAAACTCAGGACTTCAGTGTTCTTAACTGCTGAGTCATCTCTCCAGCCCCTTATTTTATTTTTCCTGAGACAGGATTTCATTCTACTCTGCACACACAGGACTTCTCCCTCCTTAGGCTCCAGTCCTCTAGATAACACAGTGAACAGCAAGGCTGATGGGCATCTATCTCCACGGAGAACAGCAGCTCACGCCACGGGGCCTGCTTTCTGCCATTTCCTGGTCCTGGGTCTGTCTGCATCAAAGAGGGAGCCTCTGTACTCATTTTGCATCCTGTGACATAGAGACCCGAATGAACACTCAGTCTGCCATGTGTTCTCAATGGTCTAGGAGGGTGGGATTGACTCCTAGTGGGAAGGTGACAGAGATGCCTGTGATGGCTGGAGAGGAACCAGCTGAGTGCAAGTTGGGGAGGAAGACCAGTCCATTATCACTCAGGATTCTGATCCAGGAGAGAGGCTCAGGAGCAATTGTGTCAGGATTTTCACATTCTGGTTGTGTGGGATGATATGACCTGAATCCTGGAGAGAAGAATGGTGGCTCCATTGTTCAAGGAGAGCCTGTAACTTCCTGGGCTGGCTGACCTGTGTTGGGTCCATGTCCTTTCTGGATATTCTTGGATCCTCTCTGCCTAGGTAATTTCCCTATAGTATAATGTCTTTTCCCATGTGAGATGCCAGGAAGAAGGGTCCCCTGACAGGGTCTTGTTCTCAGACATAGAAAGTTCCAGGCGGTCAACATAGGCTTGTAGGAGGGACCAGCAGTTCCTGCTGGAACGGGGATTTAAGCCAGGCTATGAGGTAAATTTCTGACTCTGGAAAATACTTTTCTGAGTGGTCTCTGTGTGTGTGTCTCTCCTGATTCCTCCCCCTGGTTATCACTGGGGGAACTGCAGTCTATGTTTGGGGCACTTGTCCACATTGGCTCTTATGATCTGCCTACCTTGGACTGGACCTCAGAAGAGGAGAACCTGAGTCCTCTGTTCCTTTCCTTGAAATCCCAACTTTCCTGTGAAGTCTCATAACCCATTAGGTCAGTTGGTTGATGGCTTGGGCACTTACTCAGTTATGGCCCCCGACCTCCAGCCTAGGTGACCAGGCCTGAATGTAACTGTCAGAGTCGTGCATGGCTGGTTCCGCATGTTGCAAGACACGGGCATCAAATAAAGGCTTGTTCTCTCTAAACTCTAACAGGAAGTCAAGTTCCATCCCTGAAAACAATCTCCACAGTCACTTGCAATCCAATCTGGGACAAGGTCTGGAGCCAGGCCTTCCCAGGGCTCACCTCTCTGGGGGAAGGCTATGGTTTCTCAGCCAGACCCTGCCTGATGCCCACAGGGTCTTTCTCAGAACCATGTTCAGGGTGAAACCCCAAGAATTTAAGTGTAGTCTGGTATTTCAGCTACTTACTAGAGCCCCTCCTGCCTGCAGGGTGAGTCGGGTAAAGGGTGAGTCTGCTACAGCTTGTCTCTGCCGTGTGCGTCCTGCACTAAATGCTCAACACCCCACAGAGACACAATGCAGAGGGGAGATAGCCACAGGCCGAGCCTAACTGGACTGAGTGTGTAAATTAAACCAGTGGTTCTTAACCTTCCTAATACTGTGACCCTTTGATACAGTTCTTCATGTTGTGATGACCCCCAACCATAAAATTATTTTTGTTGTTACTTCACCACTGTAGTTTTGTTAAGTTATGATGTGTGATGTAAATAGCTGTGATTTCCAATGGTCTTACGTGACTCCTGTGAAAGGGTCTTTTGACCCCCAAAGGGTCACAGGTTCAGAACCACTGAATTAGAATTAACCCATCCAGAACCCAGAGATCACAGAGGATCACTTACAGTGTACATGGATATGCTCATTTTTAACGTATGTACTGTTTAGGGGAGGTGTTTTGAGATAGAGTTTCTCTGCAGAGCTCTGGCTGTCCTGGAGCTCACTATGTAGACTAAGCTGACCTTTAACTCTGCCTGCCTCTGAGTGCTGAGGTTAAAGGCCCCTCCACTGCCCGGTGCATATATACTTCAAGTCCTTAGCTGGTAGAATCCCGGGCATTCCTGGGTGATGTTCTAGAATTGTCTCTCTACCACTGTGTTTAGGCCCCAGCCTACAGAAGTCAGTGGCAACTACACATCATGCAGTTTCATGGCAGAGTCCTGAAGTGACCCCTTTGTGCCAGAACAAGGTCTGATGATTCTCTGGCAAATTAGGGATACTTAGAAGAAACATCTCCCCTTCAGCAGGAAGGGGCAGCAGCATGGGAGGCACTGATTGGTGGGAATTCTGAAGGGGCGGGAGGAATCAAGCAGGCTAAACATGAGGCTAGTAGTAGAGAAATCCATCAATATTGAGCCATTTGTTTTAGGTGGAAAGATGGGGTCCTGTGTCCTGAACAGGTGTGCACTGAACTCAACCTAGGAGTATAGGTAAGGGTGTTTGTCATACTAGGTGAAGAAAGCAGCTTGGCCTCCATTCTCTTGTTGCCATGAACCTGTCTATTCACCTATATGGACTCTCTCCTTGGGACTCTGCATGGCTCACTTCTCAGATTCTCAGATCCTTGACCACTGTCAGTCCTTGGAGCGGGTAGATGCCTCCCCTGGCTCTTTCTCTCCAGACTCTAGCTCTTGACTGTCTCTCTTTCAGTCTCTGTGCTCTTGTGGCTCTAATAAACCCCTGATATCACTTCTAAATGCCCTCGATAGTGGTACAATTCATTCAAACTGGGGTTTCATGAGGACAGTAACTGATTACTCTTTTTGGAAGGCAGAGTGCCTGGAAAAGGCTCAGATAATCAAGAATCAATCAATCAATCAATGAGTGTTCCAGGGCCCTGAATGTCCTAGGTATAGTCACAAATCCTCATGTTTTAATACCACAGTTTGATTTAAAATTGTTCATAGTGTGTGTGTGTGCGCGCACGTGCATATGTGCACATTCTACACACCTATGTGGAAGGCAGAGGCCAGTATGAGTTATTCACTTCTTTTCTATCATGTTGGATCTGAGGATTGAAGTCAGGTCGTTAGTCTTTGAACCACTTTATGCCATCCATGGAGGTATCTCACTGGCCCACCCCTGTTTGTTGATTTTTGGGAAGTCACCCTCCCTGTCATACTTGAGAATATCAGTCTTCAGAATAAAGTGGCCAGAGTGATTAGCTTTAAGAAGGGAACAATTTGGCGTCTTCCCTGTCCCCTTACCATTTCATGCTCACTGAGAGTTGCTTGCTGCTGAGCTTGTGTCCCCCTCTGGGTCTTCTCTCAGGCTGCAGACAGAAACCTCGAGTCTCCTCTCAGGCACTCGTTCTCCTAGGGAGACCCCAACCAGTCTCTGAGATCCTCTTCTCACTTGTTGTCACAGGAGGGTCTCATTACCTCTCTGTCATGACCCAGTCCCCCATCTTTAGACCAGATCCCACAGCCTCGTTCAGGGCAAGCTCCTCAGTGGCTTGGTAGGCGGCAAGCTGAGCTGATTGACAGCTCTGTCTATGGAACCTTGGTCTTCTGTGCTCCTTGTAACTTACACTATGCTGAATTAAGTCATGAGATGTGGCCCTTCCCAGCAGTGCTAACAGGACAAAAGTGACAGGACTTTTCCTTTGCTCTGGTAATTGGTCCAGGACTCTCAGGGAGAGTGCTAGGGATTTGGTCCTGAGTTGAAGGATGCTATTTGAAGAGGTCCTGTGCCCAGCTTCTATCCCTGTTATGAAGAGAGTTGTTTCTGCTTCCTGTGGGGATCTCCCACCCCATGCTTTTCTTTCTTTCTTTTTCTTTCTTTTTTTCTTTTTTCTTTTGTTTTTTTGAGACAGGGTTTCTCTGTAGCTTTGGAGCCTGTCCTGGAACTAGCTCTTGTAGACCAGGCTGGTCTCAAACTCACAGAGATCTGCCTGTCTCTGTCTCCAGAGTGCTGGGATTAAAGGTGTGCGCCACCACCGCCAGGCAGCCCCATGCTTTTCTTACGACACTGTGAACAGAAGTCCCTGCCATTAGGGTGCCATTGACTGGGAGAGAGGGAAGGAGGGAGAGAGGTGGATTCATGGTCTCTGCTGCTTCCTCAGTCCTCCCTCTGTGGAGAACAGCTTCAGCCCTCCATGCTGTTCAGAGCTCCATGCTCTGCTCTCACCTCTGCTGTCTTCCTGCCTCTGAGCTCAGCCTCTTTCCCAGACAGGAGCACCTTCCAGAATCACAGACTGTGGGTGTGTCTGTGTCCAAGATACTGCCCTGTCCCCTCCACTCTCAGTGCTGCCTCCCATCCCTCTCCCCTTCTCCCTCTTTGTGTTTCAATCTCCCCATCACACAGTGAGCGTCAAGGCTGAGAAGTGTCTGCGCCCTGAGAGAGCGGCAGCTTACCCCAGAGATGACCTCTGCTGAGTCCTGGCCTTGGTCTGTCAGAATCAGAGAAGGAACCAATGTCCTCCTCAGGACCTTTGTGACACAGAAACCCAGCAGAGCATCCGGGCTGCCCTAAACGTTCAACTTACACCCAGCAGGGAGGGGACGGGAGATATCTCCCAAGTAACTGGATGACGGTTTTTGACAGAAACTTATCTGTGATCACTAGTGTCACCAGTCAGAGCCCTGTTTCAGTACAGGTGTCCAGGACTATGACTCAAACAAACAAAAGAAAAAAAAAAAGCAGAAGTGTAGTCCGGAGTATTCTAAAGCACGTGAGGTTTTTTATTAGTCAGGTGGTAGTGGCACACGCCTTTAATCCCAGCACTCAGGAAGGCGGATCTCTGTGAGTTTGAGGCCAGCCTGGTCTACAGAGCGAGTTCCAGGACAGGCTCCAAAGCTACACAGAGAAACCCTGTCTCAAAAAAGAAAAAAAATTTATATATATATAAATATATATATATATATATATATATATATATATTTAAGGCACAGTACTCAGGGTTAGGTAAATAGTCCTGACAGAGACTTTAGAGGTTTTATAAATCAAGGTTACACAGCCACCCTAGTTTCACCATGTGTGTAGCCTCTGTGCTAAGGAGGTTGAGGCAGGAGGATTCTTTTCTTGGGGACCAGTGTGATGGGAATAGACAATGAGTTCCAGGCTAACTAGACTCAACCAACAGTAAAAACTAAATGGAAATTAGTAAATGTGAATAATTCAGGGGTAAACCAAAGAGATATTTAGGACTAAATCTCATGGTAGCGAAAAGATAAAGTTCTTGTCCACTCACTAACAGCTGTCCCTTCTGATTCTACCTACAGTTGTCCATCTGATTCAGATGTCCCCTCGTGCTGCTACAGAACCCTGACTATACTGTCTCCTTCCTGTCTCTTAGTGGGTTTTTCTCTCTTGTGGCATAAGAGCAGGGCCAGAACTCACAGTCACCACCAGTATGATCAGGGTACAAGGGAGGGGACTCTAACTGGGGTTCCTTTGTGGGTGAAGGTAACTAGGCAGGCTCTTCCCAGCTCTGCAAGTCTTTCCAGTGCTTAAGAAGGGGATGGTAGCTGAGAAAGCCAGAGCCAGGAAGCAGGCTTCTTTGGGGCAGCTATCTCTCCATTGCACCCTTCCCTCACACCTGGCCATCATCTGCTCCAGGATAAAGAAATGTGGAGCTGACCAATTATTGCATAGCAAGAAGTGGGGGCTGCTGGCTTGGACCTCCACGAAGATTTCCCAGTGTGACCTTGGAAGCCTGCACAGCTCAAAGTCACATCAACCAGAGCCCTAGGAACCTTCAAACCTAGGAACCTTCAAACCTAGAGGTTTGAACTTTGGATCTCAATCAGAGAGATGCACAGGCAATAAATAAATAAACAATCACTAATTTCGCAGAGAATGTTGGGGCGCTGGGACATTTCCCTCTCCTGTGTCCCTGGTGGTAAAAGCAGTGGGGTTTGGAGCAGGAGGGCTGCTCTTCAGGCCCTGCAGGCCAAGACTCACTTCCTGACCAAGACCAAGTGAGCATGTTCTTGTGCAAAAGCTGTAGAGAAAGGCAGGCATTTCAGGACATCAGAGTGAGGGCAACTGGCAGAGGTTCAGGGGCTGGAGACAGAAAGGAGGGTCTGGAATGGAGTCTGCAGCGGGGAAAGGAAGATGCAATCCAGTCGTGATTTCCTTTAATACCTGTGGGCCCGCAGTAATCATTTGTACAGTAAGAAGTTTGAACACATTTTAAGAAAAGAGAACTTAGCTGGTCTTAGAAGCACCCTCCTTTAACCCCAGCACTTAGGTTGGGTTTCATGGTTTATGCTGCTTCCTCCATCCTTCCTCTGTGGAGGAGAACTTGAGGTTCAGCCCAGCTGCCAAGCTCCATGCTCTGCTGTCTTCCTGCTCTGAGGTCATTCTGGACCAGATTTTATCCCCAGGAAGCAGGCTCATCTTAAGCTATGATAAATAGATATGAGATATACAATTTGACCAGTGAAATTTGTATCTATTTTAATACCTGTCAAAATTGACTTTAAATCAACACAAACCAGAAAAAATAGGCAAGAACAGTATATACTCATTAAAGGGAAAATCCACCAAGAAGATACTACAAATGTAAACATTTATGCACTAAATGTTGTAAAAGAGGGGTGTGGGTTGTGTTCCTGGCACCCGGCTCCCAGCCCCCAGCCGCTGGTCTGCTCAGCCGCCTTTTGCTTGTACCCGAAATAACCACATGAGAACTGTATTCATTTAAATACTGCCTTGCTCATTATCTCTAGCCTTTTCTTGGCTAGCTCTCACGTCTAAACTAACCCATTATAAAAGTCTGTATGTCACCACGAGGTGCTGACTTACCAGACGATTCTAAGGTATGTCCATCTTGGGCGGGAGAATCATGACGTCTCTCTCACTTCCTTTTTCTCTCACCGCCTTCCGTTTTGTCTACTCTGCCCACCTAAGGGCTGTGTCCTATCTTACAGGCCAAGGCAGCTTCTTTATTAACCAATGAAAGCAACAGAAATAAAGAAGGACCCTCCTACAATTAAATATAAGAACACCCAATTTCATAAAAAAAATCATGACTTCATCTAAAACCACTCCTCAAGGCATTGTTGCACCTTGGGTTTCTGCCATGGCTTCCCTCAATGAAGGAGTGTAAGCTGTAGGTGAAACAGATCCATTAATTCCCACAAGTTCTTTTGGGTCAGAGTTTCCCTGAAGAAAGGCCAGGAAGCCATTGGTAAAGATGAAGTCTCAGTGGAGACCCAGGCGTGTTGGAGATGACGGGACTACGGGATAAATGCCAAGGACAGCAGGTGTGAAAGGGAGCTAGCCTGAGCCGATGAGACAAGCTGTGTGGGTTGCAGTGGGAGATGTGGATTCCTCAAGGTCTGGAGCACCCAAATAATTGTGAGTGAGTCCAAGATGAAAACCCCTGGGCTATAGGATGTGAGCTACACTGCTAGATTTTGGTTTTGCTTAAGTGTGATTGTTTTTATGCTTTGGTTCTTCCTCTTGGAGTAGAATTAATAACTTATTTTTTATTCTACAAGAGTCAAGAGTTAAGATACTGGATATGGATAAGAGATCTTAAACTTTCCTTTTTTTTAAAGATTTATTTATTTATTTATTATGTATACAACATTCCTTCCATGTATGCTTGCATGCCAGAAGAGGGCACCAGATCTCATTACAGATGGTTGTGAGCCACCATGTGGTTGCTGGGAATTGAACTCAGCACCTCTGGAAGAGCAGTCAGTGCTCTTAACCTCTGAGCCATCTCTCCAGCCCCGATCTTAAACTTTCAAGTGATTGCATTTTCGTAAAGAGTGTGGGACCTCTAAGGCTGCACTGTATTGAATATTGTGATAATAATAGTAATGGAACTTTGGGTGCAAACAAAAAAGGAAAGGTTATCATTTGGTAGTGACATGTTTGTGTGTCAAATTGACAAGGCTTGGACTTGTATGGCCCATCTTGGTTGTCAACTTGACAGCCCAGAGAAGAGAGCACCTCATCTCGATAACTGCTTCTAACAGTTGGCCTGTGGGCATGGTTGTGGAGCATTTTTTTGATTAATGATCAATATGGGAGGGTCCAGCCGACTATGGAGCTCTCGTCCATAGACGGTTGAGCCTTGGCTGGTAGTTCTTAACCTGTGGGTTGCTACTCTTTTGGAAGTCAAGTGACCCTTTCACAGGGGTCTCATATTAGATATTCTGCATATCAGAATTATGATTCATAACAGTAGGAAAATTACAGTTATGAAGTAGTGTAAGTTCCTGTGCTTATGTTCTGGGTCAGCGTCACCTGATATGGCCTCAATGAATTAAACTAGGCTGGCTGGAAGGGCCTCAGAAAAACTTAGGCTGAGGTAATTTTATTGAGCCATCAGGCTTTTTATACCTTTATCAGGAACAGAACATAATGGCAATTGCCAAGATCAATCCAGTTATAATTGTCAGGTATAATTACTTTTGCATTCTACACAGGGTACACAAGATTAATGTCCCAAACCAACTGTCCTGTCCATGCTTCCTTGACTTCTGTGGGAATGTACAGAGAAATACAAACCTGAATGCTTCATTGCCTGGGGGAGTATGTCTGTCCTTCAGGAACTGGAAGGCACCTTGTGCCCCCAAGAGCCATGAATCTAAAACACCTGTGCCGCATTCCTCTCAGGCAACTAGGCCAGGTCAACTCCATGATCCCCTGCAAAGTAGGTCATCACAACATGAGGAACTGTATTAAAGAGTCACAGCACTAGGAAGGTTGAGAACCTCTGGCTGGGCAGTGGTGGCACACACATTAAATGCAAGCACTCAAGAGGCAGGAGGAATTCTGTGAGTTCGAGGCCAGCCTGGTCTACAGAGTGAGTGCCAGGACTGGTACACAGAGAAACCCTGTCTTAAAAAACCAAAAGAAAAAAAAATTAAAGTAACAAATAGGCAGCCCTCTTTCTTTAGGGTGTAAATGACATACAAAAGAAAATAGGAAGGTGGCAGTCTACAACAATTAGCCAGAACTTTGAAAATACATGTGAGTTCCAAGAAGATACTACAAATGTAAACATTTATGAATCAAATACAAGAACACCCACTTTCATGAAAGAATCATGACTGTATATAAGTCACTCAAGACATTGTCCCACCTTGAGTTTCTGCAATGACTTTCCTCAATGATGGAATGTAAACTGTAGGCAAAAAAATTCCATTAGAAAAATAAATTTAAAAAATTATTTTTTTTTTGAAACCAAAGTTTTTTTTGTGTGTGTGTGTAACCCTGGTCATCCTGGAACTCAGTCTGTAGATCAGTTTGGCCTTGAACTCACAGAGTTCAAGGCACCTGCCTCTGCCTTTGACTGCTGGAATTAAAGGCGTGCATCACTACAGCCAGACCCTTTCTTTTATTTATTTATTTATTTACTTATTTATTTATTTATTTATATTTTTATGTACATTGGTGTTTTGCCATGAGTGTTGGGTCCTAGGATTACAGACAGTTGTAAGCTGCCATGTGGGTGCTGGGAATTGAACCCAGGTCCTCTGGAAGAACAGTCTGTGCTCTTAACCACTGAGCCATCTCTCCAGCCCCCCACCTTTTTTTTAAGATGAACCCTGAAGTTACATCCTTACTCTACCCCCTTCTGACATTGCCTCCTCCTGTGTCTTTAAACAGCAAAACTTGATATCAAAAGAAGATATCATGGCCGGTTTAAAAGCAAAAGCAAAAAAGATAGAGACTCCATGTTGTGTGACAGTGTCCCTAGTGCAAAGAGCTCTTGTCCTCAGAAGCCTCTTCAGACTGACCAAACACAGACTGCTCTTTTTATTTTTATTTTTTTCCTTCCTTATGAGGTGATCTACAAGAAAATGCCTTTATTAGCCAGGCAGTGGTGGCACATACTTTTAATCCCAGCACTTATAAGTCAGAGGCAGGTGGATCTCTATGAGTTCGAGACCAACCTGATCTAGAGTGAGTTCTAGGATGACCAGGGTTACACAGATTAACCCTATCTCGAAAAACAAAAACAAACAAACAAACAAAAAGCCTTTATTCCTCAATCGGTATGAACACTGCCTTTAGCACTAAAACTGTAAAGCTTGATTTGACATGAGTCCAGGTCCCCAAAACTTAGGGGACTCCTCAGGTGGCTGCTGATGACAAGGTGGAGTTGTGCCTCTGTTCCTTCAGGACTGACATTTCCAGAGGCTCCTGCTGATCCATCTTTGTGCACTGATGGTTATAGCTGTAAGGTCACACTGGACAATGGAAAAACCAACATGAAAGGATGGCAGATTTGCTTGAATACTCCAAAATGGAATAAATATTTCCTAGAGTCCACAAAACTGTATGTTTTAGGATTAGTATGCCTCCACGAAGCACCACGAACAAAGGCAGCTCTAGAAGGAAAGGGTTTATGGCTTACACTTCCACATCACTGTTCATCATCAAAGGAAGTCAGGACAGGAATTCAAGCAAGACAGGAACCTGGAGGCAGGAGCTGATACAAAGGCCATGGAGGGTGCTGCTTACTGGTTTGCTCCTCATGGCTTGCTCAGCTGCTTTCTTATAGAACCCAGGATCACCAGCCAAAGGGTGGCATCACCCACTGTGGGCTGGGGCTTTCCCCATCAATCATTAAGAAAATGCCTCATGGTCTTGCCTACAGCCTGCTCTTATGGAGGTTTTTTAATTGAGGTTTCTTCATCTCAGATAACTTTAGCTTTTGTCAAGTTGACATAAAGCTATCTAGTACAATTGACCCCTTGCCAACTTGACACACAAATACATCACTGTTAAGCTACAACCTTTCCTTTTTCATCCCCAAAATCATACATTAATATCAATATCACTATATAAAACATTTTACAAACTTTAAAGTCTCACAGTCTTTACAAATCAAACACTTTAAAACTCACTCTCTTTGATAGCTGTGAGGATATGAGAGCAGGATAGCTGGCCACACACCCCTTGTCTGCCATGTGGTGGTGAGGATGAGAGAAAGATGCCCTTCCCCCACCCCGACCCTGACACCTGTGGTAGGCAAGGGAGCTGACCCTCCCCCTTACCAGCTGCAGCATTCGGGAAAGTGGACCCTGCACCTCACTTGGGCAGCAGAGTAGAGCTGACCCTGTTGGCAGAAGTGTGGGTGAACCAGTACCAAAGTGGGCATGGAAGAGCTGTCCCCATTACTCATCTGTCACATGGTGATGTGGGTGAGGGAGAAATACCCCCAACCTCCACCCAAAAATGGCTGAGGTAGGTGGAAGAACTGGCCCCGAGGTTATAAATGTGGGAGAGCTGTCCATGCCCCTCATCAGCTGTAGCCCCTACACCTCACCTGAGCAATACAGTAGAGTTGGTCCTGAAGGTGTAGGTGTGGGAGAACCAACTCTGAGGATGTGACAGCAAAAGAACTGAACCTCCCCTTGCTCATTGCAACAAGGGGCAAACTAGCCAGGGCACTGATGGAGAGCTCACCCTGGTGGTGAAGAGAAGGGGGAGCTGTTGGGCACAACAACCAGGGTTACTAACATCCACCCCATCTGTGATCTGCTGGAGCATTGACGGGAGCTCAGTCCTGTTGACATAGGGCTGCAGGATCTCCACAACACAGGGCTGGAATGGGATGTCCAGGAAGAGTCCCAGAGAGGGCCCAGCACCCAGAGACCAGGGGCCTGGAACCAAACCGATGATTCTTTGTGGTGAATGCTTGCATGTAAAAATGTATGGACAAAAGGGTCTACTATGTGGCTCACTGTGTCACACTGCAGCTTCCATGATGACATTTTCCCCTTCTTTCTTTTTTTTTCCTTAAATTTTATTTTGTTTTATTTGGAGGGGGTAATGAAGGTTGCAGGGGCAAAGGGTGGATGCAAGGGGAAAGGACATAGGAAGGATAGGTGCATGTTATTAAAAACACAAAGAATAAATAAAAAGAAAGTTAAAAAATAAAACATTAACTTTGTAGAACTATTGTTCATGCCCCCCCAGCCTCATTTTCTTAAAAAAAATCAAAGTCTCTTAAAATTCAAAGTCTTCTAAAATCCATATACTCTCTGGCCATCTTAGCAAAAACAACTAATAGATTCAATGCAATCTCCATTAAAACAGTTCTTTACAGACCTTGAGATAACATATTCAACTTCTTATGGAAAAATATCCAGAATAACCAAATCAATCCTGTACAATCAAGTACATCTTGGAGGCATCACCATCCCTGATTTCAAGCTCTACTACAGAGCTATAGTAACAAAAACTGCAAAGTATTGACATAAAAACAGACAGGTGGATCAAGGGAATCAAATCAAAGATGCTGACATAAATCTACACACCTATGGTTATCTTACTTTCAACAAAGAAGCCAAAGTTATACAGAGGAAAAATAAGAAAGCATCTTCAACAAATGGTGGTGACAAAACTGGATGTCAACATGTAGAATGCTATGAGCCATAGGATCATTCAGTAATTAATCAGCCTCATTTCACAAGGTCAACCCATCAGAGCCAATGACTTTGTTTGGTGGATTAGGCCAAGATGCAAGGCATGTTGGAATTACTGCCTTGTAAACAAAGCTGCTGTTTCTTCCTGCAGATTTCTCACTGTAGTTTATTCCCTCTATTATAAATTTGGGATTTATCTCCTACAGTTCAGCACTATATTTCCTGGGCACAATTTCCCCTATGCATTTGGGGTTTACTGATTACATCCCCTAGTTATGTGTGAAAACAGTCACACAGTCAAGAAACTTGTTTTCCTCTACCAAGTCTCTGTTCCTCTCTCCTGCGTACAATAGAGATCTGCCTTCATGCAATTATCTTTATTGGCAGGCATTTGCCAATGTTTAGAATCCAGGCAAAAGCATTCCATTTAAGACATTCCCAGATATCCAAGGATATAGAATTTCTACATGCCCAAAGCTGTTGATTCATAGTTGCTCAGATAGAAAAAAATAAGCATGCCCTGGTTTTACCTCACTTGTAGATAAGAAAAGCAATGACATAAAACTAACCTTGCATTAAGAGATTCCTAACTTCTCACCTCACCTTCACCTCAGTTTACTGATGATTTTAGTTCAGGAAACTTACTGCTTGTGTCTTACTCTCAGGAAAAAATACTTAACCATCTACCCATAGCCTGGAGGAAGACAAACTTCCATTAGCACCTCTGATAAGCATCAAATCCCAGATCTGATAATTGAGAGGCTTGGGTTTCCTCTTTGTTTCAACCCCTTAGAGCAATAGGTGTAAACTTCAGACCTAAAAGGCCCTCAGAACTTGCTACAATTTGAGGAATGTGCTAATGATTCAAAGGTCACAAACTTCCCTTGTCTGTTTATATAGGTAGTAGCCTGGTTACTCTCTATGCCTGCAAGATTTTATGGGTCCTTTATAGCTGGCTAAGAACAAAAAGTGTTAACAGAAGCTAGAGCAGAAAAGTCCTAGAAATTAGCAGAGATTAAAAAACAAAAATGAAGGAAGAGGATGCTGTGGGACATGGTCTGTATCCTGTCAATTATATTTTAAATAAATGCTGATTGGACAGTAGCCAAGCAGGAATTATAGGCA
>JAQHUG010000423.1:902155-913475 GCA_028555095.1 Dicrostonyx torquatus | reverse complement strand
GTGGGAAGGTAAAGCCTGACTGGATCCAGTCCAGGTGACTGGAAGCCAGAGAGGTCAGAGGCCGCTCCAAGCAGCTTTTTACGGTGAGAGGAAAATAAGAAAAAGAAATGGAAAAAAAGAGAAAGAAGAATCCGAGGGACCCTGGGTCCCCAGTAGAATGCACTACACAGAGTGTGCAGTGCTAACGTGGGTGGGGTGACCCTAGGTCAATCCAAACATAATCTTAGCTAAGGGAAATGACCCTGGCAGACTCACCAATAAAAAACCTGGTTCAGGATCCTGATCCCTGGAGAATAACTGGAACAGGAGAGCTTATCTGAGTCATGTGGCACCAATGTTGTTCTTTCTGGTTATGGGGGTCCCCTGGCAGCTTACTGTGGGTCCCCAGGGTCGAGACCACGTGATCAGGTCTCCAGTGGCGGCGGCGGCAGCCTCAGCAGCTTGTGGCGGCTAGCGGGCAGGCAAGAGAGAGACACGGATGCACCATGTAGAGTAAAGTTGAACATTTATTAAGTGGATCATGAGAAAAGGAAGAAGAAGAGGGGAGAGAGAGAGAAAGAGAAGGAGAGGGAACGAAGGAGAGAGAGAGAGAGAGGGAAAGGGAAGAGCACAGCTGCTTCTTCAGAGAGTGGGGACAGAGAGAGAAATTTATGAGCTGCAGGCAGGCTGCAGGCTGGCAAGGAGTGGGCGTGGCTTGCTCTTAAAGAGTCAGAATCCATTACAGACCCATCAACACCTAACTCTCCCCTTCTCCACATTGCCCTATGCCTGCAGGAAGTAGCCAGACTTGAGTCTATGCCCTTTTTTTTCCCAAAAAGAGCCTAAATGTTTGTCATAATCACTTCAAGTTCCTGTCATTCCTATCTAAAGATTTTAAGTTGGGAGCGTATCCCCCAGCCCCTGGCCTGGGGGTTGCTTTGCTCTGGACTCCAAATCCCAGCATGCCAGGTCCTGACCCTCCCCCAGGATATTTAAGTGAGATCCCAAAGGAGAAGCATGTGGTCTCCCCCACCCTGCCTCTGTGGTCGAGTTTGCAGCCTCCTGGTTCCCCCTCAGGGCCACCCAAGAGTGCAGGAATCCCATTAAACCTGGATATTTTTTAATTTGGCTTGTTGTGAATTGGTTTGATTGGGATTTTTGCATTGGCAGAGAGCTCATGTTAGGAAAAACTCCTAACACATATCATTGAGAATTACTTCTCAGCAAAACCTTTTGGTGAACTGGGAAATTCAGAGATGGCGCCATCTTGCTCTTTCTCTAACACTAACACTGTGGGTCTGGATCACAGACTCTGAGGGAAGCTAGCTCCTGAACTGACTATGGGCCACCTCCCCCATGTGGCCCCCTCCATCTGCTTCCTCCTTCTGCTAGAAGCCACAAAACTTTGTCAGCTTTGCTGTCTCTACAGCTGTTACAAGCTGGGGGGACTTCAGCTCCAGGCTCTTTGCCAAGTATTACTATGAGGACTCTGTGCAGTTCATCCCAGAGAATGATGAGTAACCAGACCAAGCAAAAGAATTGTCTTTATAATGATTCTTTACTAGCAACTTCAATATCCAATACATCAATGGGGTTTATTGTCTTAATAGGCATGGGGGTTTGATGATGGGTAACACACAAGCAATTCAATATCACAATTATCAATCCTACTAGTCCTAATACATAAACCCAATTCATAACCTTAATCTAACTTATCAATTTTCTTATAAAACACTTCTTAACCTTAATACAACTTATCTATTACCTATTACCTATAAAACATTTCTTGAACTTAATACAACTTATCACTTATCTTATAAGACATTTCTTAACCTTAATACAACTTGTTCATTACCTATAAAACTCTTCTTAACCTTAATACAACTTATCACTTAACATTCCATATACTAAACATATGAATTAACACATCTATGCTTTTCTCTTAACATTTCATGCATGCATTAAATAGCATCATATGACCTGGTATTCTTCAGCTAAAAAAGGACTTTTTGAATTTCTTCAGGCTGGACGCCTGACCACACAGGGGGCTTGACAGTAAGGCTCAACTCTTGACCCCGTTGTTATAATTAATATTCACGGGGGCCCCCGGTAATGGGTCCCCAGGGTCGAGACCACATGGTCAGATCTGCAGTGGCAGCTGCAGCTGTGGCTGTGGCTGCGGCAGCGGCAGCAGGGAAGCGGGAACATGAAACCAGACAGATATTAAAGTTAAGCATTTATTGAGCAGAAGGAGAGAGAGAGAGGGAAAGGAGAAAGACAGAAGAGAAGAGAAGAGAGAGAGAGAGAGAGAGAGAGAGAGAGAGAGAGAAAAGAAGGGAGAGAGAAGGAGGGGAGAGGGAAATGGGAGAAGGCTGTCTGCTTCTCCCGAGAGCTGTGGAGAGAGAAAATGAAGCCGCGAACTCCAAGCTTGTTTAAGAGTGGGTGTGGCCATTAATAATTTCACCTTGTATATTATGCTTATTATAATGTGTAATACATGTTCTTTATTACTTCAATGTGTAGCACCGCTCCTCCATGGGTTCTGCTTGAATTCCTGCCTCCAGGTTTCTGCCCTCATTTTCCACAGTGCTGAACACAAACCTCAAAATTATAAATTGAAATAAACTGTTTCCTCCTCAAAAAAAAAAAAGAGTGGGCGTGGCTTTTCTCTTAAAGTGCCAGAGAACATTACACCCGTAGTCTGTGTTCAGGAGATAAGGTGATCAATGTCCTGCTCTCAGTCTTGTATCGGGTGCTGGATCAATTCTTGACCACGTAGTCTGTGGCCTGGTCTTGGGAGGCAAAGTGTTGTGCCTGTGCTTGGGATGTAGGGCCTTTGAACTCTGCTTTTTGGGAGGCAGGCTTGGAGGATCTCTCTCTCTCTATGAGGCTTTTAGCAACTTGCCAAGAACCATCTTGAAGAGTGAGATACCTGCCCTGCTTCTACCCTCTCTTTTTATGCCAGTTTGAAACTGCCCCTCGCCCAATCCTTCTTATAGCCAGATGTCCTAGGTTATCAGTAGCAACTGGCCACAGAAGGGTGGGGGTCCCTCTCGTGTGGCAAGATTACTTCGTTACCAAGGTTGCTGGGTGCAGTCTCCCCATCTGTCAGGGCCAGATGGGTGTGGCAGCCTTCAAGTGGGCGAATGTTCTCTTAATATTTCACCTTAGTAATTTTCCACTTCACACAGTTTTTTTTAACTTAATTTTCTATTTTCTATATTATACTTATCCTATATACTATAGCTTTCCTACTTCACCTACACTACAGATTCCTCTTTTTCTACTTGTTCAGAGTGATCCGTTTCCATGCTCATTACACCAGCCCAGGAAACTCATGGCTCTAGTACAGATTCTCATTCTTTTGGTGGAGCCTGAGGGTCTCTGATACCTCCCTCTCACCAAGTTACCATGAAAATGATGAAAAGCATTGACATCCTGGGTTTCTTGCTTGCTAGACTGAAAAGCCATGTAATCTTTTCTGTGGTACCTCACTAAGGTATATCTAGAGCTTAGCCATGAAGAAGGATGTGCCCAAATTGAGAGTT
Source organism: Dicrostonyx torquatus (assembly GCA_028555095.1). Classification (NCBI taxonomy): domain Eukaryota; kingdom Metazoa; phylum Chordata; class Mammalia; order Rodentia; family Cricetidae; genus Dicrostonyx; species Dicrostonyx torquatus. The sequence continues at coordinate 909,948 of JAQHUG010000423.1, read as the reverse complement.
CGTAGTAAGGAGCTCCTGCAGAACTGCAGCTGCTTGATTCCAGAGTACTGGCTCCTAGCCTTAAGCTTCCCTTTGTCTCCAGTACCTTCTGTTTGAAATATGTAAATCCTGTCTGAAATTTTCCTAAAGGTGAAAAGCCTATGCAAAACTTGGTTAGGGGAAACCAGGCAAACTGTGATATTTCTTAATCGAGAATTTGCATTTGACATTGTCCCTTTGGGAAGCTTAAAGAAAAGGTTTTGGTATACGGAAATTAACTTGCTAAAGGCATAAATTGGATAACAATAAAAAGACCTTTGCTAAGGTATGGTGAGTCAGTCTGCAAGAGACTGATTTACCATGCAGACACAGAAGGCTGAATTCATCCTTAGAGTGCCTTTGTATCTTCTTTCCACAGACCTGCATGAACCCACATCTGATCTACGGCAACAAGCAAAAAGAGAACATCTGACTAATGCACTTCAGCTTGGTGTGTAGCATCTGGCATCCCAACACTAGGGAGGTTGAGGTGGGATGTGTTATGCTCAAATCCACAAAGTCCCTGCAAAAGCCAACAAGGAGACCAAGTCCCATTTATAAAAGCAAAGAGCCGTTATTTTAATCAAGTTTGTAAACTCGGTCTCTCCACATGTCCAACGTATTGGAATAACCGGAGAGCCCCGAGCTCAATTAGAATTGGGTTTTTATAGTAGTAAAGGTGGGGGTGAGGGATTTCTGAGGTTCAGGACCCCTAATTGGCTGACATTTGTCTAGGAGTGTCCTGGTGAATGTGCGACAGCAGGTGATCCTATCTATAGTGGTTGGAATGTTAGGCATTTCCTTTGAATGATCTGTTCTTGGGTGATGGTCAGGTAGTTTCAGCTTGTGATTCCTCCTGCAACCAGGTATTGCTTCAGGGTAAACTACTGAGACTCAGGCCTCTTATTAAATTTATGGATGGCCGAGTTCTACTCTGCCAGGTGATAATGGTTGGAAGTAAAGAACTTCCTTTGGGTGACCTGCCCATACTTAGCTTATTGTGGCTGGCCCCAACAGGATGGACAGGAGTTCAAGGGTAGCCTGGACTGTGTAGGGAATTCAGGAAGAGTTTGGGCTACAGAAAGAGATGAGATCTGTTCCAAACAAAGCTGAGTGTGGTGACCTATATAGTTCAAAGCCAGCACTCAGGAGGCAAAAACAGGTGGATCTCTGGATGTTCCATGCCAACTGGGCTACAAAATGAGACCCTCTCTCATCACACAATAACAATAACAAAAATCAAACATACACTGACCCATCCTGCAGGTCTAGTTACTCAGGGTCTGAAGAGGCTTATCCCTGAAAGTCATGAACAAGAGAAAGGAAGAAGACCAAGCAGAATTCACGTGTCAAGGTCTTGCTTTATTAGGGAACAATACCAGTACATATAGTTCCGAAATGGGGAGCTTGGCTTGAGGTGGGGGGTCGGGACTTAGGGCAGTAAGCAGGAATTGGGGGTAATAAAATCACTAGCTAGCACACCTGTGTAAACGGAAACATTCTTTTGTGGATAGATAACTTTGGGGGAGGGGCTCTCTGCAAACATCCTAAAAACAATGGTCTCAGTATCTTTGTTAGCTTCCTAGAATCAATAGCCCTAGCTGGCTCTGTTAAACATTCTAAATCAAAGATCTTTGCTAACCTCCTGCAATACCTTTTTTATTAGGGCAAAGGTCCCTGACAATACACAAATGAACCAATCAATAAACAAAAACTAAACTCTGCCTCAAACCAACAACAACAACAAAAAATCAAAAAAAATAAAGAACCCCTAAACTGGGAACTAGAAAAGAGCTCCTGGGTAAGCTGGAAGCAGGCATAGAGGGGATAGGAACTTGAGGGAGGGGGTGGGGCGGGCGGGGTGTGGGAGGCGGGTTAGAGGCGGGAGTGAGGGGGAGAGTAATCAGACATCTTGATGGGGGGCATTTCTGGGTTAGAGAGAAAGCTGGTGCCAGAGAAACTCCCAGGATTCCACAAGGATGACCCCTGCTAAGACTCCTAGCAATACTGGAGAGGGTGCCTGAACTGGTCTTCTCCTGCAATCAGATTGGTGACTGCCCTAATTGTCATCAGAGAGCCTCCATCCAGTAACTGATGGAAGCAGATGCAAACATCCACAGTCGAGCACTGGGCCAAGATCCAGGAGTCCTATTGAAGAGAGGGAGAAGGGATTGTGAGAGGTGTCAAGGTCATGACAAGAGTAACCCACAGAGACAGCTGACCTGAGCTCGTGAGAACTCACTGACTCTGGACCAACAGTTAGGAAGCCTGCATGGGACCTACCTAGGCCCTCTGCATGTGTGTGTGACAGTTGTGTAACTTTGTCTGTTTGTAAGGCTCCTAGCAATGAGATCAAGACCTGTCCCTGGCACTTAGCTGGCTTTTGGGAACCTGTTCCCCAGGCTGGATTACCTTCTCTCAGGGAGAGGAGCTCAGTCCTGCCTCAACTTGAAGTGCCATTCTTTGTTCAAGTCCATGGGAGGCCTGTCCCTTTGTGAATGGAGATGAAGGAGGAGTGGCTAGGGAGGAGGGTAGATGGTAGGTGGGTGGGGGTGAGAGAAGAGAGGAGAGGAGGAAGGGGAAACTGTGGTAGGTAAGTAAAATAAGTGAAAAAATGTTAAATAAAGAACCCCTAGACTTCATACTGCCTCTCCCCAGTGTTAGTTGGGGTGTCCCAAACCCAGTTTGAGCTACAATGTGAGTCCAGGTCAGCTTGCCCTTTGTCCTGGCATGCCCTAGGTAAAGAGGGGCTCTTAGTGATATCCCAGGCCACTCACTGTCCTTGAAGCTTGCCTGGCTTAGCACTTTCCTGTGTCTGATCGTGTCAGCTCCTAGAGAGCTGTATTATGTTTCTGTTTCCCACAATCACACGTCCATGACAGTGGGGAGGTCACAGCTGCAGGAGCTTGGAGCAGATGGTCACATCACACCCACAGTCTACTGTCCTCAGTGTGCTTTCTCCATCTGCACAGTCCAGGAAATCCTGGCCAGGGGACAGTCCCATCCACACTGAAGATGGGTCTTGTCACTTGTACTGAGTGACCAAGATACTATCTCCAAACAGTCTCTGAGGCTACCCCGATGTGGATAAGCCCTCACAGGTATGCCTGTGGCCTGTCACTGTAAACCATGACAATTACCTAGCTAGAGCAGATGATGAGAACTTACCCATGCTTGCATTCCCTTACAGAACAATTAAATTGGAATTTGTGATTGGGGCCAAAGCATCATTTCTTTGAACAAATGTCTCAATGATTCCAAGGTGTGGCCATATTTTCTGTTTTCCATTAGATTAAGATGTCTTCTGGGTCCCTCTTCAGAACTGGATATCAAATACAGGAGCTTACCTGTGAAAGACCTCTGGATCTGGGAGACTCTCACTCAAATCTCGGGATAACACGACCCCCCCAGGAACTCACGAGAGACTGTCCTTGCTACAATCACAGGAGGCTTATTGACAAGTACCAGAGCTCTGGGACCAAGACTCATAGCCCACATGGGGGAGGAGTTCGACCCCAAGTAGCTGGGAGAAGAGTTTTTAAGGGAAGAAACCACAGCCCAACAATCCAAAGGGGGTGGGGAGGGTGTTGTCACAAGGGGGTTACTCCCTGTTTATTCTCAAGATTATAATCTAACTTTATCTTCAGTTAGTTCCTGAAACAGGGTCACTGATCCAGCTAACCTAGATTTTTTTTTGCTCTTCTCTTCCTGCTAGAGGGGTCTGGATTTATCTGGGTCTTTCATCTGAGGTAGTAATACACCCATTTGATGCTAGACTGGCATGCACATTTCTGTGAGTCCAAAGTCGGCCTGGTCTCCATAACAAGTTTAAGTCCAGACAGGGCTACACAGTGAGACCCTGTCAGAAAAAGAAAAAGAAAGATATCTTAGAGATGGCTCAGTGGTTAAGAGTACTGGCTGTTCTTCCCAGCACCACACAGTAGCTGACACCCCTCTCTAAATCTAGTTCCTGTGTCTATGATGTCCTTTCTTGGCCTGCATATGTACCAGGCAGGTATACAAGTGGTATACAGACTTACACACAGATAAAGCACCCATACATATAAAATTAAAAATTTCAAATATGCTTCAAAAAAGAAAAGAAAACAGAGCAGGGCATTCAAATGGAAATCTTGTCAGCTACTTGGAAAGGGAGATGGAAACAAGGAAGGGAGAAGCCAGGTATATGAGTCAGACAGAGGTCAGTGCAGCATACCACCACAGAACAGACTAGCAACCCCACTGGGGAGGGATGGGGAGGAGCTTCAGAAAAGAGCCCAGAACCCCAGAGTGCCCAAAGAAAGCAGGATCAGTCCATACCAAGTGCCTGAAAGAAAAAGAAGTAGCTAAAAGCAAGGAAAAAGAAAAATCTATGCATCTCTGGATGATTTTAGAAAAGCAGGCAGGCAGGGTTAGCCTCACCTCAGGTCAATGGATCTGCACATGGCTGTGTTGGGAGAACAAATTGAACACAATTTGTGTTGAAAGACCCCCGAATCGGGCAGTCTTCCAGTCTGGAGAGACCCTCCCAAGGAACAGCGAGACCACTCGAACAGCTGCAAATAGCAAGAGGCTTTATTAAGTCATACGGGTACCCGGGCGGTAGTCTCTCGGAAGGACTAGCGCGCCCGGCTTAGGGCAGGGGGGTCCTTATATAGCGAAAAGCGATTCACAGAAGCGAGGCACGTGGTTTCAAGGTTATGATTGGACAGTTCAAACGACAAGGTTATGATTGGACAATTCATATGAGGCTAGGGGCTAGGGTACATTCTCGGTACACCCTGGGGCTTTTCCAGGAACTCAGATAACTTACTGGTGACTCAGTTATCTAAGTTTCTGGAGGTTCGAGTGCCCAGGTGGCTGACCATAGATATCCTGCCTGGCCTCACGCCCTTGTTCTCCACAGCTGGATTTCCTTGTTCTTGTTACTCTTTGACTGTCTATTCTTTCTAAATGTCAAGTCTTGCAAAATGGCGTTACTGCTACTCTAGCTCACACTTGAGGAGTGGGGGGGGTCTTTCAGTGTCATTCCACAATGCCAGAATTAACTGAATAACCATCCACAACATGTAGGGGTTTCAATGACAGCAATTTGTCACCTCTTCCAACGCCCTTGGTTGCCTGACTGAGGAGAATGAGGGTTCTTTTATTCTCATCATAATTGTTAGGAGCCAGAGCTTACAAAAAAGGCCATACCATAATCTTTCTCTCACTCTGGGCAAATGGTGGTTTGCAGTCATACCATAAAATTCCTCTTGACTCTGGGCAAATGGTAATTTACAGACACACCATAAATCCCTTCTCCAGCTCTGAGCAATTGGCAGCCAATAAGCAATTCTCAAGAAAGCTGCAAGATGCTCTGCAGAGATTAGCACAATGGCCAAGGGACCCACCCTGACCCGGAATTCCCCGAATTCCTCTGCCTCTATCCCCCCCCTTTCTTCTAGGTTCTCCAAGATTCTTCCATCTCGCACCCTTCCCCCTGTGGTACAGGGTATATAAACCCTGTCCCGGGGGCTGAAGAGATGGCTCAACAGTTAAGAGCATTGCCTGCTCTTCCAAAGGTCCTGAGTTCAATTCCCAGCAACCATATGGTGGCTCACAACCATCTGTAATGAGGTCTGGTGCCCTCTTCTGGCCTGCATACATAATAAATAAATAAATAAATAATAAATATTTAAAAAAAATAAACCCTGTCCCACTTTCAATAAATGAGACCTTGACGTGACCCAGACTGACTCTGTCATTCTTTCTGCACTTGGTCTCCCTTCTCCGCCCCCCATTGGTCTTTTAGGAGGCACCCCCTTGGACCACGCGAATAACTGGACCTGCTGGACAGGTCACCTAATTATTAATAGGAGCTCTCACATCATACAGCATGTGATAAATGTATCTGTGTCTGTGTGCTTATACATGGATAACAAAATGACACGTTAGAGGCTGCAGAAGTGGGCTAGAGAGAATCCACACAGATAAGGAAGCAGACGGGGTGCAGAGCAAAACTACTGGGGAACACATGATGGAGGATCTGACTTCCTGCCACCATTCCTCACTTCACACGCATGACTCTTAGGTATTTCTTCAGATGAGCCTCTTTGCCTACACAAATAATTCCAATCAGACCAAATCAGACCAAATAGAAAATGCCCATGTTTAATAAAATGCCTTTACTCCCGGGTGGCCCAAGGGAAAACATGGCGGGGGAAAGAGAAAGAGGGGGAGAACACATGTTTATTCCCCAGGGCGGGGTCCAGTTTAAATAGCCTGTGGGAGTGTCCCCAACCTTTCCTGGCAAGGGGCTACTGTTTGCTGGGGTTTCTTGACCCTTCCTGGGGGAGGGGTCACTGTTTGGTGGGCTTTAGACTGAGGCAACTCCCAGGGGAGGGAGCTTGTTCCAGGAGCTGGGGTGAAGCTCCCAGCCAAACAGTGACCATTGTCCAGACAGTATTGTCTAGGTATCAGGTATCAGAAGTGATTGGAACAGATGAGGGGATGTGTTTAGTTCCACACAAACACTAATTCCTGGTTTTTTGGTTTGGTTTGGTTTGATTTTTTTCTTGGTTTTTTGAGACAAGGTTTCTCTGTGCATCTTTGGCTGTCTTGGAACTCACTCTATAGACCAGGCTGTTGGACCCCAATTTTCGGGGTGGGGGGCAACTCACGGGCGTGCACCACAAGGGTAAGCTTTCTCTTGCTCGTTAAAAGTTATTTACAACTTTATCCTGCCCTGCCAGGAAGGAGGGCTTGGGTGAAAATGGTGAAGGCCTAGCTAAGGTACATACATATTTTTTAACCTTTATATAATTTTCTAAAACCTTATATTTGGAGTTATTTATGATCTTATCCTGTTCACCAAAAAGGAGCTCTTCAGGCTTGCCTCGAACTCACAGAGATCTGTCTGCCTCTTCCTCCCGAGTGCTAGGATTAAAGGCGTGAACCCCCACACTTAGCTTCACTGTATCCTGTTTATCAGAGCTTCCACAGATTTTGGGGTGTGTTAGGCTTCTGAATTCCATTCCCCATGGATTCTAAGGGTTGACTATGCATTTGACACAGACCCCAGCCTCTTCTTAACCCCTTTGCATTTCTGTTTTATGCTGGCTTTTTAAAAAAAGGCTTAATAGTTTTGGGCAAGAACATTTCTCCATTTTTCAAACCATTGACAAAGAGTTTCCCCCGAGTGGTGTATGAAGCTAGGAGAGCTGACTCACTGATCATGGACATGTAGATGCAGTTGCTCCCCTTGGACATGAAATGTTTGAAGGCTTTACACTGATATCGTTGGCACCTGCCCTTAGATGGAGCTATGCTGAGCCTGCGGTTTTCATGGAACAGCCTTGTCCTCAAGTTCATTTCTGGGCTCTGGTTATTGAAGATGCAAAGGCTGTAGATTCCAGTGTCAGATGAAAAACAGGTAAGAGAAACAGAGTCCCACTCTTGGACTATGGTTTCAGTGATTTGGAGGGAGGGTTGTGCCACTGGCTTTGTGAAAGAAGGGGAGGGGACTGAATGGGAGTAGCTCCTGTTCACAGATCTAGGTCATCTCTGTTATAATTAATATGTAAGGGGGGCCGGTAATGGGTCCCCAGGGTCGAGACCGCATGGTCAGATTTGCAATGGTGGCTGCGGCTGTGGCTGCGGCAGCGGTGGCAGGGAGGCGGGAACATGAAACCAGACAAATATTAAAGTTAAGCATTTATTGAGCAGAAGGAGAGAGAGAGAGAGAGAGAGAGAGAGAGAGAGAGAAGAGAGAGAAGGAGGAAACGGGAGAAGAT
>JAQHUG010000423.1:847406-864791 GCA_028555095.1 Dicrostonyx torquatus | reverse complement strand
CATCAATATTTATAAGTAAGATTGATCTGTAATTCTCTTTCTTAGTATTGTCTTTTTGTGGTTTGGGTATCAGAGTAATTGTAGCCTCATAAAAAGAGTTTGGCAATGTTCCTTCTGTTTCTATTGTGAGAATAATTTGAGGAATATTGGGTTCTTCTTTGAAAGTCTTGTAGAATTCTGAGCTGAAACCATCTGGTCCTGGGCTTTTTTTGGTGGGGAGACTTTTGATGACTGTTTCTATTTCTTCAGAAGTTATAAGTCTGTTTAATTCGCTTATCTGTTCTTGATTTAATTTTGGTAAGTGGTATTTGTCCAGAAAGTTGTCCATTATGTTTTCCAATTTTGTGGAGTACAGGTTTTCAAAATATGATCTGATGATCCTCTATATTTCTTCTGCGTCTGTTGTTATGTCCCCTTTTCATTTCTGATTTTGTTAATTTGGATATTCTTTCTCCGTCTTTTGGTTAGTTTGGATAAAGGTTTGTCTTTTTTGTTGATTTTCTTGAAGAACCAACTCTTTGTCTCATTGATTCTTTGTATTGTTTCCTATGTTTATATTTTGTTGATTTCAGCTCTCAATTTGATTATTTCCTGCCATCTAGTTCTTTTTTTAAATATTTATTTGTTTATCTATTATGTATACAATATTCTGTCTGTGTGTATGTCTGCAGGCCAGAAGAGGGCACCAGACCTCATTACAGGTAGTTGTGAGCTACCATGTGGTTGCTGGGAATTGAACTCAGGACCTTTGGAAGAGCAGGCAATGCTCTTAACCACTGAGCCATTTCTCCAGCCCCTATAGGTGAGTTTGCTTCTTTTTGTTCTAAAGATTTCAAATATTCTGTTAATTCACTAGTGTGGGATTTTTCCAGCTTCTTCATGTAGGCATTTAGTGCTATGAACTTGCCTTTTTTTTTTTTTTTGTCCTGAGACAGGGTTTCTCTGTAGCTTTGGAGCCTGTCCTGGAACTNTAAATGAATCCAGTTTGTCACGTGGTTATTTCGGGTGCAGCCAGCCGCTTGAGCGGGCCAGCGGCTGGGTGCTGGGAACATACAACCCGCACACCCCTCTCCCCCCTAATCACAACAGGAGAGCTATAGGGGAACAGAGCTAGGCAGAGAAAACTAAACGGAATGCTGGAGAAAAGAGGTAGAGTCAGGGAGAAGCCATGGAGCCACCGGTGACAGATGTGATAAAACTTTGCTGGTAGGCCATGACCTTGTGGTGATGCACAGATTAATGGAAATGGTTAAATTAAGATGTAAAAGCTGTTGAGTGGTAGTGGTGCATGCTTTTAATTCCAGCACTCAGGAGGCAGAGGCAGGCATATCTCTGTGAGTTCGAGGCTAGCCTGGTCTACAAGAGCTAGTTTCCAGGACTGGCTCCAAAACTACAAAGAAACCTTGTCTCAAAAAAAAAAAAAAAAGAAAAGAAAGAAAGAAAAAAAGATGTAAATGCTAGCCAATAAGAAGTTAGAGCTAATGGGCCAAGCAGTGATTTAAATAATATAGTTTTTTGCATGATTATTTTGAGGTTAAACAACTGGGAACTAACTAGTGGCGTCCTCCTACAGAGAGAGGCAGAGAGAGAGAGAGAGAGAAAGAGAAACGGGGGGTGGGAGGGAGAAGAGAGGAGCCACAGCAGCTGCCACCTCTTCCAAAAAGAGACAGAAAGGAAGGAGCTCAGGCAGAAAGCAGAAGGAAGATCCACTTGCCTTGGAGGACAAGGTAGGGAGTAGGCAGGGCTTGTCTCTTAAAAGGACAGGACAGACCATTACAGTGACTGGTGAAAGGAACCCTTCATAGTATTTATGAAACTCTAGATTCAATAGCCAACACTGCAAAACCAGAAACACAACACCAAAAAGAGGGTTAAGATGGCACAGTGCTTGCCTCGCTCATACCATCTTATGCATGAAGCCCCAATGGTTCATCCCCAATGGTATGGAGATGCAGCTTTGGAATTCCAGAACTTGGGAGAAAAAGGCAAAAGGATCACAAGTCCAGGTTCATTGTTGGTGTAGTGGTTTGAATAAGAATGGCTCCCATGGGCTTATATGTTTGAATGCTAGGTCCCCAATTGGTAGAACTCTTTGGGAAGAATTAGAAGGTGTGGCCTTATTGGACTGGGTGTGTTCTTGTTGGAGGAAATAAGTCACTGGGGGTGGGCTTTGAGGTTTCCAAAGCCCATGTCATTCCCAGTTAGCTTTCTCTGTCTCAACATATAAACACACTCAACTATTGCTCTCCAGCACCTTGCCTACCTGTCTGTTGCCATGCTCCCCAACATGATAATCAAAGTAGCTCCCAGTTAAACACTTTCTTTTATAAGTTGTCTTGGTCATGGTGTCTCTTCACAGCAATAGAGAAGTAACTAGGACATTTGGCTACATATGGATTTAAGAGGCTAACTAACAAGAAAAAACATCAAACAGCACCAGTGAGATGGCTCATCAGGTAAAGGCTCTTGTTTTCAAACCTGATGACCTGAGTTTGATCCCCAGGACTCATATTAGTGGAAAGAGAGGATGGACTTCACAAACTTTCCTCCACATGCATGCCCTGTCATAGATATGCACCACAGAAAAAAATAAACGACAAAAGTCCATCAATAGTACAGTACTGACGTCATATTGCAGTGCCCCAGCAATTCCACCACAGCATCCTTAGCACAGCAACAAGGTAAAGTATGTTAAGGCTGTGCTTAATAGTAGGAGACAGACAAAGGGTTTGGACAAGCACATTGTGGAAGAGGCTATTCAAGAGGCGCACATAAAGATGGAATGGGGTGGGGAGGGGAAGTGGGGCTGTTTAGTACAGCTTGTGTATAAAAATGCTAACATAAGTCCCATTATTTCTGGTTTGGATGGTTCATGCCTGTAAGTCCTGTGACTTAGGAGTCTGACTCCTTGTGAGTTCAAGGCCAGTGTGGGCTACTGACACCCTGTCTCAAAAAAACCAACGAAAACAAAAACAAAAAAAGAAAAGGAAAGAAAACTGGTGGTGGTGGGGGTTGAGGGGACTGTTGCTGTTCCAGAGGACCAGACTTTAGTTTTCAGAAATCTGGTAGAGAGGCTCACAATTGTTTGTAATGCTAGGTTCACAGGCTCTCACAGCCTCTTCTGACCTCTGCAGGTACCTGCACTCATGTGCATATGTATGCATACATGCATACAGACACAAATTTTTTATTTTATTTTTAAAAGAAAGAAAGCTGTTCTTGGCAGAGATCCCATTATCCTGGGCAGATCCTATCATTCCAAGGGTACATCCAATATCCTCTACATAAATCTCTCCATGACCCCTTTGACCTGCAGTTTTCATGCTGTGAAAACCAGCACAACACGGGATACTCTTACACATAACCAAGTCCTGCTTCCTGCTTGAGATTCAGCCCCGGCCCCTCTGGACCACAGCCTCTGCGTGCTGAACCTGAGGAACGACTTTCCATACTTCCCAGATTTTCCCCTTAGTGCTGCTTGTCTCTTGTGAATCACAGCTGATTCTTCAGTCCAGCATCAACAGAGCCAGTAAATACATCAAAGAATAATTCCTTAGGGTTTTTTTTGTTGTTGTTGTTGTTTTTTTTTGGTGTGTGTCGGGGGAAGGCGGAGGGGGAATTGAGACAGGTTTCTTTCTTCTTTGTTTGTTTGTTTGTTTGTTTGTTTGTTTGTTTTTGAGACAGAGTTTCTCTTTGTAGCCTTGGCTCTCCTGGAACTCAGTCCGTTCACGAGGCTGGCCTTGAACTTGGATATTTGCTTGCCTCTGACTTCTGACTGCTAGAATTAATTAAAGGTGTGCCGAAGCCGCCGCCACCTGGCCCTAATTCCACCAATTATTTATTTCCTTATTTAACATATTCTTAATTCAAATAAATCACAAACAAATGGCCCTGACAATGACTTACACACGCATACACACACCCTGCAACCTTACAAGTCAGTCAGTCCATCATTGCTCCCAGCATCATCTTCCTAGTTCCCACAACAGCTCAACAAGCTCTGAACACTTGGTGGCTTTTCCAGCCTAGAGCTTGAAAAATCCTCCTCTTTCTTCCTGTAAAACATTCAAACGCAGCCGAGCGGTGGTGGCACACACCTTTAATCCTAGCACTCGGGAGGCAGAGGCAGGTGGATCTCTGTGAGTTTGAGGCCAGCCTGGTCTACAAGAGCTAGTTCCAGGACAGAGAAACCCTGTCTCGAAAAACCAACCAACCAACCAACAAACAAAAAACAAACAAACAAACAAAACTCCAAAAGAACAAAAACCTTGTCTAAAAACAAAAATCAAAACTATTCTAAGGCATAAACATCACAGGGTGAGGTCTCTTACGGCAACGCCTATCCTCCACAGGGATTGCTATCCTACTTGGCTTCTGTTGCTGTGGTTAAAAACAATCAAAAATCAAACAAAAAAATAATGTAAAAGTAAGTTAGGGAGGAAAGCCTTAATTAAGCTTGCAGGTCACAGCCCACTGTTAAAAAGAGGCCAAGAAAGAACTCAAGGCTGGAATCTGGACAGAAGAACTGAAACAGACCCTTGACTACTGTGTACTGGCTGGGTTCCAGTTTCCTAGTCCATTCGCTTTCTGGTACAAACTAGTTCGCCCACCCCTATCCATACCCCACTTCCACCCTCATTGCCCCCATGGTGCACAGTGGCTGGGCCCTCCTACACCAATTAGCAATCAAGATAATGCCCTGCAGATATCACCTCAGGTCAATCTGATAGAAGTGACTCAATTGAGGTTAACATCAAGATCAGCCAGCACAGGCTCTCCACCAGCCAGTCTAGTCTTTCTACTTGTTGAGTTCCAGACCAGAAAGAGACCCTACTAGACCCAGTCTCAAAAACAAAACAAGGTAACAAAACACTTAAGAGTGCCTTTTTTTTTTTTTTTTTTGGTTTTTCAAGACAGGGTTTCTCTGTGGCTTTGGAGCCTGCGCTGGTAGTTCCAGGCTGGTCTCGAACTCACAAAGATCCGCCTGTCTCTGCCTCCCGAGTGCTGGGATTAAAGGCGTGTGCCACCACCGCCCGGCTCTGTTTTGATTTTTCAAGACAGTTTTTCTCTGTGTAACATCTCTGGCTTTCTCACTCTGTAGACCAGGTTGGCCTCGAACTCAGAGAGCCTCCTCCTTCTGCCTCCCAAGTGCTGGGATTAAAGGTGTGCACCACCACCGCCTGGCTTTAAATGACTTTGTAACTGTGCATTAATTAAAGCTGAGCGTGGTGGCACACATCTATAATCCCATCACTAGGGAGACGGAGGTGAAAGAATCAGTTCAAGGTCATCCTCAGCTACTGAGAGCCTTCAAGTGAGTCCTCAGCTTCTGATATTAAACCCTTCTCAGAGCCTTAAAACAAAAAAATACATGGAGCAGATGAGACAGCTCATCTAGTTAAAAGTGCTATTGCCACACAAGCCCAGGGACCATAGTTCAATCCTGGAATTCGCCTCAACAAGGTGGAAGCCAAGAACTGACTCCTAAGTTATCCTCTCATATCCACAGGAATGCCGTGGCACCAGCCTGTACACACTTACTTAATTTGAAAGAAATCAGCTAGAACACCCACTTTACAAAACTTCCTTGGGAAGATGTTCAATACTCACACTTTGAGTAGAACATTCATTCATTCTTTTTCATTCTTTTTTTTTTTTTTTGAAACAGGGTTTCTCTGTGTAATAGTTCTATCTGTCCTGGAACTCACTTTGTAGACCAGGCTGGCCTCGAAATCACAGAGATCCACCTGCCTCTGGCTCCTGTGTGCTGGGATTAAAAGTGTGTACTACCACCACACAGTTTGTTACTTTTTTTTCGTAATAATATCTTATTGGTAGAATGTGCTGACATGGATTTCTCTTCTTTCAAGTATTTATTAAATGCACGAGTGTTTTGTCTTTGTGTATGTATTTGTGCCACATGCCTGCCTGGCTAGAAGAGGCAGTGTATCCCCTGGAATTGGAGGTAGAGGTGCTTGATGCTTGCTAGAGTGCCTTTAATTCCTGACTTGGCAGAAGCAAGTGTATCTCTGAGGCCAACCTGATCTACAGAGTGGGTTCCAAGACAGCCAAGACTACACAGAAGCCCTGTCTTGAAAAACCAAAGAAAAAAGAAAAAAAAAAGGGAAAGGGAGGGGCTGGAGAGATGGCTCAGTGGTTAAGAGCATTGCCTGCTCTTCCAAAGGTCCCGAGTTCAATTCCCAGCAACCACATGGTGGCTCACAACCATCTGTAATGAGGTCTGGTGCCCTCTTCTGGCCTGCAGACATACACACAGACAGAATATTGTATACATAATAAATAAATAAATTTTAAAAAAAGGGAAGGGGAGAGGTGTGGCGGTAGACACATAACAGCTGTCTTTAGACATTCGCCATTACAAGATGGCGCCGAGTTCCGTTTCAGTTTGGCGGTTAACGGCTCGTCAGCGCTCTTGTTCTTGCCCGATCTGCCCAGCAACAGCAATGCACCAATCCCCGTCTGCCTAGTGTACCACGCACAGGGCACGCCTACACCTCCTGTATATAAGCCAGCAGCCTACCACACTCGGGGCCCCTCACCTCCAGCTCTCCCTCAACCAAGCAGCGCTTCAATAAACCGTGATCGGAGAAGGATCCTGTGTCGGTGGCTTTCTTCCCGCTGGTCGGGGCTCGCCGCAGAGAGGTTTACCTTTATAAGAGTTACCATGGTCATGGTGTCTCTTCACAGCATCAAAACCTTAAGACAGCACTAAAACAGGCAAAAGGAATCCACAGTAGTCAAAGTCATGACTAATACAGCAGTTTCCATTGGTTATGGAGAGGAGGAATAGGAAGGAGGTATTCTTAGAGGCATCTGAGAGATGATCTAACATGGTTCATGTATATATAGGCTGGTCACAAAAAAGTGCTCCCTTTATTTATAAGCAGGTTGAATACGCACCCCTGTAATCCCACTACTTGAGAGTTCCCTCTTAAATGCTGGGATTATGCCATGTCCGGCTAATCTTACAAATTTATAGAAATAGGGTTATCGTGCAACCTTCCATCAAATATCTGGTACACTACATGTCTTAACTGGTTCCTGGCGCTCTAGCATTCTGAGTCGAAAGCCAGCATCGTCTCTTCTCTTTCCTTCCTTGTGATTGGCTGCCTTTCTGGCCAATGGCAGAAGATCCCATCATTTGCGGTATTCTCGGGTAGCTTCAGCAAGAGGTGACTTTCTTTGCTTTGCTGGAAGGCGGCGCTGTAGGATCATCGACTCATGCTCAATCCTGGTCCTTACCCTCTCTTTAATTCTCAGGAATGGAGACTATGTCCCAGCGTCCCTAATTTGTCTGAAAACTTTTGTGGTTTTTTTTTTTCTTTCTTTCTTTTGACTAGCCATCTCTGCGAGACGCATCCAGACCTGAAGCCCTGTACGTATGGTCCCTAGCACTCTAGCTGTTGTGACCTCCAGCTATTTGGGCCTGCAGGGCCATGCTTGGGAAATCTTGATTGAGATCCAAGCCGGCAATGCGCTCTTCTCTCTGTCAGCTAATTGTTTAGTCGGCTGTTTGTTTATTCTGGAGAGGGGAGCTGGGTTCATGGGGATGGCTGCCCCCCAGGGAAGCCTGCTTCCTGTCGTTGGCTTACTCAGCTTCTTCTTAAGCACTGGAAAGAATTACAGGGCTGGGAAGGCCCTCCCTTAAGGTACCTTCACCCAACAACAACAAAAACAAAACACTTTCTTGGCTTCTTCCTTTTGCTTAGACCTTTTAGAGACATTGATGGCAATTGTGGGAGCACTAGGCTTGCTCTTATCATAGGAAAGACTCAGGGTGGTCCAAGGACTTTAGGATCCTAGAAGGGCCACCTGACCCAGCCTGAGGGAACATCTGTAAGTAGGAGTGAGCAGGCAAGGACTTCATCTTTTTGACTACCACGAGATTGTTAACTATCCCTTTTGTTTAACATTCAATTAATTACACACACACACACACACACATACACACTGGTCTCATGTAGCCTGTGCTGGTCTGGAACTCACAGTGTAGCCATGGTTGACCTTGAACTTCTGATGCACTTGCCTGTATTTCAGGTGTGTGCCATCACACCGGGATTATATGATGCTGGTGACTGAACCCAGAACATGGTAGGCAGGCACTCTAGCAGCTGAACTGCATCCTTTGTCAGCAGACATTTTATTAAAGACCCAGGATCAGACCACATCTGTTAGGCCACTCTGAGGAAGTGACTTCAACTTGAGACTTGAAGAAAAGGTGACAAACTCCAAAAAGGAAAAACACAAGTTAAGAGTGAGACATTGTCTGTTCACATGTTTCCCAAGACTGAGAGGGTTTGGAAGGATTATTGTATGTGAGTGGGTGGTTTGCTTGCATGTGTATCTGTGCACCACATTCACACTTGGAGTCAGTGGAGGCTAGAAGAGGGTATCAGAGCCCTTGGAACTGTACTGACATTGTGAGTCACCACATGGGTGCTGGGAATCGAACTCAGGTTCTCTGGAAGAGCACCCAGTACTCTTAACCACTGTGCCATTTCACCAGCCCTGGAAGGGTGTTAGTTTTCTGAACTCTGTTGTGGTAGTGCACACACTCATGTGAGAAATAGAATTTGTTTGTTTTCTATCCAGGGTAGTTAGTCCAACAAGGGCCCATATCTCCTGAACTTTCCCCTTTCTCTTTCCCCAGCTGATTAGCCAATCATGTCAGATTGAGTTGAGTTCCCATTAATGGGATAAGACAAAGTCACCTTCCTCAGAAATAAAAGACCAAAGCCATGTGTGCTCAAGAACTGGATTTGGGTCTTGGTATAACAGCGTGTGCGTGCACGCGTGCGAGCGCGCGCACACACAGACACACAAATTGTAGAAATTTGTGTTTAATTACATGGGTGTTTTGCTTGTGTCTCTGCAGTTCCTGGGGAGGCCAGAAGAGGACACCAGTTTCCCTGGAACTAGAGTTTCAGGCAGTTGTGAAGTGCTGCCAGTGGTCTTAATCTCTGACCCATCTTTACACCTCCATGCAAGCACTGTTTTTGCAAAATTAATAGATGATGATAATAAATTGTCTTGATGTTTTCTTCTTGTGTTTCCTTGTGCTGTGCCAACATCACTCGTTTCCAACACTCAAGAGGCAGAAGGATGCCACACACTCAATTCCAGTCTGAGCTACATAGTAAATTCCTGGACAACCACAGATACCTAGTGAGAACAATATCAATGGAAATTATCTTTATTTTTATTTACTTTGAGATATCTTGTGCTGAGGATGAAAACCAGGACCTTGTGTATGTAAGCAAGCATTCTACAAATGAGTTCTATTTTCAGCCCCAGGTAAGTAAGTATATTTTATTTTTTATTATGTGTCTATGTGAGGCCCGGGAGGCTACAGCATCGGCTTCCTCTGGAGCTGAAGTTGCATGTGGTAGTGAGCTGCCTGATGTGGGTGCTGGGAACTGAATTTGGGTCTGTCTGCAGAAGGACCCATTCTTAACTGCTGATCTCTCCAGCCCACACCACCAGAACCCACCCTTCTAACTTGAAAACTTTAATGAAAGGCTTCATGTAATTTTGTTTACCAATATTTACTGAGTACTTAATATGTGGAAGTCATTCCCCTACGCCACCCCCCCCCAAACATTTAGAGACACTGTAGTCCTTCTCTAACTCCCATTTGCTTTTTGATGTTTCAGTTATCTATGGCCAAGAGGGAGATATAAATAGCTGTCTTGACTCCGAAGAGATCATCTTCACATTGCTCTCGTTACAACACAATATATTCATAGTCGTTTTATTATTGCTGTATTAATCCTTTGTTGAGAGCAACTCATCAGCTATTATAGATGTTAATGTATGGGGGGAAAATCCCCTACATTTTTTTTTTTTGGTTTTTCGAGACAGGGTTTCTCTGTGGCTTTGGAGCCTGCGCTGGAACTAGCTCTTGTAGACCAGGCTGGTCTCGAACTCACAAAGATCCGCCTGCCTCTGCCTCCCGAGTGCTGGGATTAAAGGCGTGCGCCACCACCGCCCGGCTAAATCCCCTACATTTTACAGGGTTCTAGTGAGGATACTCCTGGGAATCATGGCCTTGGGAACCATAACACCCCATTCGATTCTCCCAGCTACCCTTTGAGTTGGGTACCTATTTCACTTTACAGGTGAAAACAATGGAAAGAAGAGCAGTGTTGCAATCCCAGAGAACTTAGACAACAATGAGGACACTAAGAGAGACTTACATAGATATAATCTACATGGGAAGTAGAAAGTAGAAAAAGACAAGATCTTCTGAGTAAATTGGGAGCATGGGAACCTTGGGGGAGGATTGAAGGAGGGGAGGGGAGAGGCAGGGAGGGGAGCAGAGAAAAATGTAGAGCTCAATAAATATCAATTAAAAAATAAAAAGAGCAGTGTTGAATCGGAAACACGTGCTTTCTTCATGCATTCCACACACGGTTCGGGAGCAGGGAAAGCCTGTCTTTCATAATCCACCCTTCCGGAGGACTCCCAGAGGAAGAGGTTAAAGGGGAGTCCTCCCACATCAGCAGTTCATCCCAGAAAGCACCCAAAGTAACATGTGGTTTGCTGTCATTTGCCCGATGCGACCTGGAGGCTAGGGCTGCAAAGCAGGGCCTGTCCTCCCTCTGCCCGGGACCAAGCGCAGGGTGAAATCACCAGTAACCTGTATCAACGCGCCAGGCCCACAGATTTTTTTTCTTCAGAGCCGGGAAAGAGCACGTGCCCTCTGTCCCCGCCCACTCTTCCGGGCCGACCAACTGCGAGGCCCAGATTGGGCTGCGGCGGACCACGCCCCTTTCTCCCGTCCAATCTGCTCCCTCGCTGGGTACGCTCCCTCCTTCACAGCCCCGCCTCGCCACCCCACGTTACGTCCACCTCCCCGCCCCCCCACCTCCGTTATCCCGAGGCTGCGGCTCGACGAGGCGAACCCACCTCCTCCTGCCACCCATTGGCTGCTGAGGTCCCGCGCGAGCGGGACAGAGCTCTAGGGACCCGCCCTCAGGAGCCGGGCCATGCCTCTCAGAGCTGGCTTTCTCCAGAAGCCGGCGTGGGGTGGCGTGTGTGGGGAGGGGTGGCGGGTATATGCGGCCTGGAGCGCGCAACGCCGTGCCCGCCCTTCGCGGGCCCTCCCTTTGGTTGCTTGGCAGGCTGCAGCCGTCTCTGCGCACGCGCACGAAGCCCACTCCGCGTCCTCCTGAGCCGGTTTGCGGTTGTCCTCGCGCTGTGATTCTGGCGCCGCAGCTGCTGGGCAAAGCGGCGTTTTCCTCGGGTGCGCACTCGGCTTCCTTCGTGCCCGCGCGTGCTTGTCTTCCCGGGCTACCGTGCGCGGCGCGCGTATCCCTGTCGGGCCGTTATCCACCGTCCAGCCCCCCGCCCCAACGCCACTGGTACCTCAGACACGCACGCGCACTAGCGAGAGGTCTTAGGCGCGCGCACGGCGGCCGCAGGAAGGAGGTGTCGCAGCCGCCGCCGCCGCCGCCATTGCGCGGGAGGGAGGAGGGAACCAGCGAGGCTGGTCAGCCCTCCCCCTAGTTCCCGCCCCTCCCCCTTCCCCTCCCCGCCCCCCGCCCCGAGGGAGAGCCGCGGCGCGGCGGGAGGAGGAGGCGGAGGAGGGAGCCCGCGAGGGAGGGTCCGCCCGGCCCCCCGCCGCCGGAGACGCCGCCGCCGCTACAGCCGCCTCAGGAACGAGTCGCCAGGGGAACATGGCGCCGGGCCCGCCGTCGCTGCGGCCGGGATCGCGGAGGCCGGGGCCGCGCTGAGGGCGCCCCCGAGGCTGGTAAGTGCGGCGGAGCTGGCGGAGGGGAATGTGGGGACGGGCGAGGCGCCGGGCGCCGCCCCGCTGCGGGATCCAAGGGTGGGGGGAAAGGCGGGGACCGCGGGGCTCGGAGCCCGCGAACAATGGAGGAGCCGGAGGGGGAGGGGAGGGAGCGCCCCCCCCCCCCAGCGCCCTGCGGTCCCCGCGTCCTGGCCGCTGCATGCCCGGGCCCGGCCCGCGCGACTCGCATTGCCCTTCCTATTCGCCACTGTCCCCGCAGCCCTGCAATCCTGGCGTCTGCCTCCACACGCCCCACCACGACCCGATGGGGGGATCTCGGTGTCTCTCAGCCTCCACTCGAGACATCCGACTCCCAATTCTGAGCCGTCTCCTTTCCCACTTCCTCCCCCCCCCACTCCCCAGTCATACCCTTCGCTGCCTCCTGGAGTGGGCTGTGCTCCTGAGACGACCTACCTCCTCACTGACCCCTCTGTCTCCCTTCTGGCACCCACTTTGGACATCCCGTGTGCCCCTACCTTAATCTGTTTTCTATTAGCATCACTTTTGGGGTGAGGTCACCGTCCTCCTTCTTTAGCCTATCTGCTGTTATTATTCTTGACTTAGAACCTCTTGCATCCCCAGGAGCTGTCCCTTTAGGACCTGTGGTTCCACCTCCGTGGAGATCCATACTAGACCTCTGTTTGGTGGAGGCACTGCTGCCCTCTGGTCTTTTCTTTGGACATAATTCTTCCTCTCACTTGGGCCCAAGTGCCCCACATTTCTGCCCTGGTCGTAACACGGAACCTATTCTGCTGTGCCTCCTTGGGATGCCCCTAGGCTTCTTCTCCAGCCTTTCTCGGACTCAGATACTCCGTCCTTGCTTGCTTCCTTCCTTCCCTTCTCAGTGTTTCTCCCCCCCCCCCACCACCACCACCCCGTTTGCCATTAAGACCCTGTCTTTTCCAGATCCTTCTACCTGCCAACTAACTCTGCCTCTTGCCTTGCATGCACTCTCCTGCAGCGCCTGGCTTTCAGCCTCTTCTTTCCCCCCCTTTCCTGTCCCTCAGGGTGTCTCATTTCTGACATTCCCTTTAGCAGACCTCTGCCCTAACCCTAACTCCATCTTAGTTTTGCCTTACCTCTGCTCCTCTGTTTTGTGTTTCCCCTTTCTTACCTTTATTTCAGTACTCCTCTGCTCTGCTCCATTCATCCCTCTTCCCCCTTAGCCTGTTGTCTCTAGTAAGTTACTCTCCATCTAGGACTAGCTGCCGCGTCTTCTTGCTACTGCTGTGCCCCTGTACCTCAGATGGCTCTGACCCTTAACACTTTTCCCATTCCGTCTTCTTGCTACTGCTGTGCCCCTGTACCTCAGATGGCTCTGACCCTTAACACTTTTCCCATTCTGCATTTCTTTGACTTACCTTTTTTCCACTGGCTTTCCCCCTCATGCTATTTAGTAGGTACCCCCTCCCCACAGCTTCCTTTTGGAGCTGTCCATTGGCATATTTTTGACCCATTTTTAATTTTACTATTCCTGTCCCTGTCAAAGTGATAAATCTTTAACACCGATCTCTTGTGTCCCACCTTTGGTCCCTCTCAATTCTAAGCCCCGCCCCACCCCCATTCAGCCTCTCACCGCACTTTTCTTTTTCTCCATTTGCCATCCCTATTTTGCTTTGCCTCTTACCTCCTTTTAAGCCCTTATTTCCTTAATTCTAACCTGAAGGTATCTTCTTAATCATTCCTTATTATTTGTCTCCCCTTTCTTGGAACCTTCAAGTTCTTGCATAGATGCTCATTTTCTCTTGATGTCCCTTTTCTGTTCCTTTCGTCTTTGGCTTCTTGCCTTCCTCCCTCGTGTCTTTCTGCCTTTTATCCTCATGCTCTATCAGGCTCCCTTTCTAACACTATCACCCCTGCTTCTTGGGGCTTCTTACCCATTGCCAACAGGTTCCCCATTGAGGATATCCCCTTTTAGGTCTGTCTCTACCTGTTATGCTTCTCTCAGCATTTGCCAGGTTGGCTGAGAGCAGGTTCTCTAGTTACTGGTCCAAAGAATTGCAGATTCTGTGTGGAGCCCCGAGTGTTTCCAGTTTTATTCCTAAAGTTCTCCTGAGATCTGCTGTAAGAGGTAGGGGTAGATAGGGTTGCAACTCTCTATAGTTTGGGAGCATTTCTCTGGTTTGTACCAAGGTTAGTGATGGTGGGTAGTACTCAGCCATTACCCCATTTTCCCCCTCTGTGCTCTCTTTGCTCCCTCTCTAGTCCTCAGAGCTTTGTGTCCTTGGGAAAGAGGACTACAGCTGCTTATGGCTCTTTATTCTTCTCACTTTTCTCCTTGCCTCTTTGAGCAACTCAGTTGTACTCTCAACCCTCTTCCACCTCCAGCATCCCTGGGAAGTATTCAGGAGTATGCTTCTTTGTGTGCCCCCCCCTCCCGCGCATGCTGAAAAGTCATAATCTTGTTTTTACTCCAGGCTAGGGAAATGCCAGTTCTCAAGTTCTGCAGGTCCTAGGGGGTGTTGTGTGGCCACACTTGGTGTTTACTGCTCTGGCCTTAAGAAGCAACTTCTTGCCTTTTCTCCTGGCCTTTGGTTAATGTCTTGACCTTGAGGGTGTGCCTAGACCCAGTGGGTTTCTTTTTCCTTTTTCACCTCTATCCCTCTAGAAGACTCCAGCTTCCTGGTCTTCAAAATGGTGGGGGCCTGGGTATGGAAAGCACTTTGTGGTTATTGTTGTTGAAAGAAAGTGCAAAGTGTCCTCAGATTTCTGCCTTCTGTTGTTCTCAGCACTCCTAGCCACAGGAGCCCAGTACCCCTGGGCAGATTCATGCTGGGTTACTGGGCTCTTGAGGAGCTGGAGCCAGGGTGTGAGTTCTGACATCCCCCAGACATTATGAGGGAACTGGATGGGTAGTGTTGGAGAGGGCTGCAAAAACTGGCTGATGTAAGTAGATTTGGGGTTGATGTCTGTGAGCTGTGCCTTTCCTACCCTCTGTTTCTCAATGATTTTGTGATAGGTTTATAAATTCATTCTTTCAATAAAGAACCATTTGACCACAATCTTTTTTAACTTGGGAGGGAGGACCTTTTGTAGGTTTATTTATTTTATTTCTTAAGTAAATCTAAGTCAAAAGCCTGTTTTTTATTGTTTTTGGGTTTTTGTTTTTTTCTTAAACCTCCCTTTGGCCCAGGGCAGTTGCATATTAAAACAGCTATCCAGCTGTGAAGGCACATTTACTGGAAGGTCTTTCTTTCTTAACTGAGCTATGATCAGACTGTTTATTTCAGCACCTGCTTAGAAATAGTTCTGTGTGAACACATTTGAAATAAAAAATCTTCACTGTCATCTACAGAATTAGACTATTGACTCATCCAATGTTGGGACATTTGTTGTACAAGAACATGGAAGGGGGCTGTACAATAGATCTTCTACTTTTTTAGAACTGTAAGTTTTCTGGGTCTAGGTTTTTTTTTTTCTTCTCAGTTGTGTTCTGTGGTCGGAAGTCAGTATCATGTTCTGCCCCTAACTGAGCTACAGGACTTTAAACTCTGACAAGGAGAGTGGGGATTTTGATGCTGTGTAGCACTTTGGTCTGTTTCCAGTAGTGCATCTTTGGCCTCGTGTCACAATCTCCTGAATTTATTTTAGAGTTTGTATTCTCCATGTCAGTATAAACATTTAGTTGTCTTTTCATTCCTAATGTGATGGTGACACAATTAAGAATAGGAACAACTGTATGTGCAGCTATAGTGTATGTTTCCTAACACTGTCAGCCTAAAACGCTCTACATGCTCAAAGCTGGAGTTCACATAATAGGAAGAGGAGAGACAGAAAGAATGAAGAACTGGTCTTTCTCCTGAACTGGGGGCTGATATTCCAAAGACCGATTTCTCTCATGGTAGTGGAGACTCCAATCCCGGAATTGACATTTGCTTTTGTGATGCAATTGGGTGCTACAGAAATGTGAAGTGGTAGCCTTGGCCTTCTGGAACAGTTCCTGTGCCAGTTGGTGTGGAGTGTGAAGCAAGAGACAGCAGCAGACGACTTTTTTTCAATGTACTAGCATGTCTTCAAGGGCTCTCAACCCTGTCTAAATTTTTAGAACTAGCTTTTCTTAGCCCCTCCCCCGTCTTTAAAACTAATCTTTCTTTGTACTTATGTCTTCTCTCCCTTGCCCATTACCTCCTTATTTAATTTTTGAATCGAAGATGCCTCAGGACAAATAAGTCAAGACACTCATTTTTCTTCATTACCAGATGGATAGGTGTAGGTATCTGGCTGGAACAGTGACTTGGAAAAGGACAGTCTGGGAAGGGTGCAGGTTACACAGCTAATGGAGAGCCATAGCCTCATGACTATATCTATGTGGTCAGTCTTCTAGAAATGATAGAGCAGATCAGGTCATTATAGCTGGAGGTGGGCAATCTAAGTAGATTGCTTTTGAATCCTTGGTCTGAGGCAATCTCCTGAAAAGTGTTAGACCTCTTGCAACCCTTCTTGTGATCTCCTAGGAATGTTGTCATTTACTACCTACCTGGCAAACTAAACAGTGCTTTTGGTCATTTATTTTATTTTATTTTTGAGGCAGGATCTCACATAGCCCAGGCAGGCCTCTATTTGGGTATGTAGTTGATGGTTGACTTCAAGTCATGCTTTTGTCTGTATCTGAAATTCTGGGATTGCAGATATGCACTACCACATCTGGTATAATTTATCCAGTCTGCGACATTTGATCAATCATTACTTCACTTATTTACAGTTTTCATCTTTCATAAACCCCAAGATTCATTACCTGTAGAGGGAAGACATCTTGCAGAAATGTCTTCTTGGGTCCTGGAGTTTGGTGGAACCTAGTTTGAAAATCTGTTTGCAGGTAGGGAAACGAAAGACTTCCCTGGGGTGTTGTTGTAGGCATCTGCCATATTAGAAGAACATTGGACACAGGAACAGGGGCCTGCCTTCTGTCTAGGCCTTGTCCTAATTAATTAGTACTGCGGAGAGCTTGCTTCTTCACTAGGCTGGACAATACTGTCTGAAGTCCAGTCCTCTTGTAGACTCCATTCAGCAAAGAACATGCTGTTAGAAGAGCTAGGGCTGGAGCTTGGATTCCGCCCCACTTGTCTTGTCCTAAAACAGAATTGAGAAGGGGCTTTTCCTGGGCTTGGAGGAGACTGAACAGACTAACCCTTGTGGATACTTTTTTTTTTCCAGTAGAAAATAAACACTGCCACTTTCTCAGCCATTCACATGGATTTTAGTTTATAACGTGGGGCGGGGATAGGTTCTCTAGTTTGCATTAGCTATATAACTCAGCTTACACCTCTTTTATAAAGTGGTAAGGAATTTCTTAAGCTGAGTCATTGTTGACCTAGACTCTCATAGCAATGGTCTGAATAGTTCTTGAACTGCTAGTATTAAGAAATGCAAACATTGTGAGTTCGAGACCAACCTGGTCTACAAGAGCTAGTTCCAGTGCAGGCTCCAAAGCCACAGAGAAACCCTGTCTCAAAAAAAAAAAGAAATGCAAACAAATCATTGGTGTTCATCTTCCCAAACGTTTATTTCTATTTAGCTTTCAATACAGCATTTTATCAAAATTTATCTATAAAGAATTCTTTTTTTTTTTTTTT